>PVJA010037562.1:0-20311 GCA_004027025.1 Myocastor coypus | reverse complement strand
TCACTTTTGTAGCCCAGGCTGGTCTCGAACTCGCACCAATCCTCCTGCCTCAGCCTCCCGAGTGCTGGGATTACAGGCGTGAGCCACCACGCCCGGCAAAAGTATTGATTTTAGGGCCCGACAGGATGGCTCAATGGTCTAAAGTGCCTGCAGGCAGCAGCAGGAACCACAGTTCAATCCCCAGCACCACATGCTGTGCCAGCCCTGCCCTCAGGGCAGGCTGATCCAGCCATAAAAATAAACAAACAAAAGTTCTGAAACAAGAAAAAAAATTTTTAAAAAGTATTGATTTTAAAAACTAATAACTTAACAACTGTCACACACACACACACACACACACACACACACACACACACACACACAATGGTCCACAAAACATTATCCTTTCCTTCTCAAGGTTTTACAATGCATTGTTTTTTGTTTTTTGTGGGGCCAGGGATTGAACTCAAGTCCTTGTGCTTGCCAGGCAAGTGCTTATTCCACTGAGCTATCTCCCCAGCCTGATGCATTGTTATAATTAACCAGTCTTTCACTATTAAACTTAAATGGCCAATTGGGAGAGACAGTTCTGAGACTGGTCTTCTGCCACTGATTAAGACTGGGGTGGCAGATATTAGGGTTAATATTCATTTAGCCTTCTGAGTTTTCTGGGCAGACTTGGTGACAGCTTCAGTAGCCTTCTTGTCCACAGCTTTGATGACACTCAGAGAAACTGTCTCATATCGTGAACAGCAAAACGACCCAGAAGTGGGTAGTCAGAGAAGCTCTCAACACACGTGCTTGCCTGGAACTATGTCAACAATGGCAGTGTCACCAGATTTCCAAAACTTGGGCCCACCTTCCAGCTTCTTACCAGACCAGCGATCAATCTTTTCTTTCAGCTCAGCAAACTTACAAACAATGTTGGTTATGTGACAATCCAGGACAGGGGCATAGCCAGCACTGATCTGGCTGGTATGGCTGAGGATAATCACCTGAAACCAGCTGCTGCCATTGGTGAGTCATTTTTGCTGTCACTGGCAACATTGCCATGGCAGACATCTTTGACAGACATGTTCTTGACATTGAAGCCCACATTGTCCCCAGGAAGAGCTTTACTCAAAGCTTCATGGTGCATTTCAACAGACTTGGCTTCAGTTGTGATGTTGACTGGTGCAAAAGTGACCACCATGCTAGGTTTGAGAACACCAGTTTCCACTCGACCCACAGGGACAGTGCTAATACCACCAATTTTGTAGACATCCTGGAGGGGCAGCTGCAAAGGCTTGTCAGTTGGGTGAGTGGGTGGAAGGATGCAATCCAAGGCTTCAAGTAAGGTGGTTCTGCTGGCATTGCCATCTTTACAGATGACCTTCCATCCTTTAAACCAAGACATGTTAGCACTTGGCTCCAGCACGTTGTCACCATTCCAACTAGAAATTGGCACAAAAGCTACAGTGTCAGGGCTTAGCCGATTTTCTTAATGTAGGTGCTGACTTCCTTAATAATTTCCTTGTATCTCTTCTGGCTGTAGGATGGCTCCATGGAATCCATTTTGTTAACACTGACAATTAGTTGTTTCACACCAAGTGTGTAAGCCAGAAGGGCGTGCTCATGGGTCTGCCTGTTCTTGGAGATACCAGCTTCGAATTCACCAACACCAGCAGCAACAATCAGGACAGCGCAGTCAGCCTGAGATGTGCCTGTGATCATTTTTTTTGATGAAGTCTGTGTACATGGGCATCAATGATGGTCACGTAATACTTGCTGGTCTCAAATTTCCACAGGGAGATATCAATGATGATGCCATGCTCACACTTGGCTTTCAGCTTGTCCAAGACCCAGGCATACTTGGAGGAACCCTTCCCCATCCCAAAAGCCTCCTTCTCAAAATTTTCAATAGTTCTTTTGCCAATGCCACCCATTTGTAGATCAGATGCTGGTGGTGGTGGACTTGCTGGAGTCCACGTGTCCAGTGACAACGATGTTAATGTGAGTCTTTTCCTTTCCTATGTTGGCTTTGATTCAGTGGTGGTTTTCACTACACCTGTGCTCTCGTGGCAAATCTTTTGCAGAACAAAAAGGCTCAACCTATTTGAATGTAGTACTTATTTTCAAAATGGTACTTTAAAAAGCATACAATTCCTTCTTTTGTATAAAACTTTGAATTAGTAACTTTTCCAATATAAAATTAGGTGATTCTTAGTTGCTTTATTTATTCATTTACCTTTTGAGAGCCGATCTGAGTGTTTCGCCCAGGTTGGGTTCAAACTCAGTGATTGTCCTGTATTCCTGAGTAATTAGATATACTGCCGCTCCTGGCTTCTTAATTCCTTTAAAAGTCATCAGGGGCCAGTGTAGCCAATGTAGCCAATATAGCCAATATGCATGCCTCTAATCTCAGTACTGGGAAGGCAGAACAGAACTATCACTGGAAGTTGAAGATCAGCCTGACATAGTGAAGTCAATGCTGGCTCCAGTGGCATATTGAAATGCTGTTTCAAAATAAAGATCATAGCATAGTAGAAGAATGCGTGCTTAACATTAGAGAGGCTGTGGTACCACATGGATACACAACAACACCTCCAAAACAAAGAACCCATATTTTGTTTATAACTAGATGTCTCCCAAGAATCTCATGTGCTCATATAGGTGACTTTTAGAAGGTGATTCAATTGTGGGGCTCATAGGTGATTTGCTACGAGGAGACAGGGTCAGGTTAGAAGAGGCAAATCACTGTGGTTGTGACCTAGAAGATTATATCTCCCATCTTACCTCTTCCTTGAAGCTATCTGCTTCTTGCCTTCCATGTCACTGTGCCATGCTGTCCTGCCTTGAAGCCAATGGAGTATGGGCAGAAACCTGTATAAACTGTTTCAGTGATGAGGAACCAAGACAAGACATCATCACATCTTTTTAATTTATAAAAACCTATTTAAATGATGTTGGGAATATGCCCTGATGGATATTCTTTTTTTCAGTAATAGATTTTTCTGAGGGTGGCACAGTACTGGGATCTCTCTCTCTCTCTCTCTCTCTCTCTCCCTCCTTCCTTCCTCCTTTATTTATTTATTTATTTATGGCAGAACTGGGGATTGAACTCAGGGCCTTGCGCTTGCCAGGCGAGCCCTTATTCTACTGAGATATCTCCCCAGCCCCCATCCCCTATTTATTGTTTTTGTGTATAATGATCACATTAATTGTATGCGTACATAACATTCAGTTCTTTTTAAAAGCTTTAATTTTAGGGATAGTTTCTTGCTAAGTTGCCCAGGATGGGTATCAACTTGTGATCTTTCTGCCTCATTGTGCCAAATTCTGGGATTATAAATGGGTGCAACTACACCCACTAGAAGTTAACCCTTTTAAGAAGCATTGTTATTTACATAAAATACAAAAAATATTAGTGATTATGTATTCTTTGTGTGTAGAAGTGGGATCACTGTATCTACAACTTGCCTTTTTCACCTGTCTTCATACTATGCCAGGATTAATAAATTTTAGCTTGTTATTTCTGAATACTTCATTGTATATGGTATGACCACTGTCCTATTGGTGCATATTTCAGCAGTTTTTCACATTTTTCAAATAGTGCAAAATACAAATTCTCAGAGTTTTGGGTATGTTCTTGAGGACTTCTGCAAAGTAGACTCTTAGAATTGAAATCACTGGGTCAATCTGAACACAAATATAATACTATAATAACCTTATATTTTGGTTTTGCATCTTCTAGCAGCATGAACAGGACTTGTGAATATGGGTGATTTTTTTTCTAGGCTATTTTCCCTCATTAATCTTTGCCAACCTTAGAGATAAAAAAATTTGTATCTTGTACTAGGGATATACCTCAGTGGCATGGTTTCTGCCTGGCAAGCACAAGGTTCTAAGTTTGATTCCCTGTTCCAAACCCACACCCCTAAATGTTCTATTTTGTTGTTTTAATTTGAGTTTCTTTAGTAGTGAGGTTAACTGTCCTTTAAATATTTACTCTTGGGGCTGGGGAGATAGCTCTGAGGTACAAGTGCCTGCTGGGCAAGTGCAAGGTTATGAGTTTGAACCCTGGTTCCCCCCCCAAAAAAAAAAATAAATATTTACTCTTATGTCTACTGTCCGCTAATATCAAGTGACCTTCCTTTGGTATAACCATAGTTTTAGTGACATATAATAACACTTTTATAAAGATGAATGTTTTGTTATACAAGTCTTGCTTTAACTTTCCCTTGATCACCCAGCAGAAAAGCTTAATTGTGAGGCATGAAACGCAGAGCTAGATTGGTATGATGAGCTGTAGGAGGCTTGGATCAAGAGCCTCCAATGTTGCCAGTTTCACTGGTGGCTCACTGCAATTGTGGAACACTGGACTGTGTATGCATCTGCTTCCTCTTAGTTCAAAGAGAAGAAATTTTTTTCCTTTCCTTACTAATAACACTTTTATGTTAGGGGTAGTGGATGTTATTTTATCACATATTACAATTAATTTCTTTTTTTATGGTACCAGGAATTGAACTCAGGACCTTGCACTTGACAGGAAAGCACTTATTTAGCTAAGCTATCTCCCTGGCTAATTATTTTCTTTAATGTATAATTAGCTTTCCTTTTAAAAATCTGCATTTGGGGTAATATAAAGACTTTGGTCAAGGGGCCAGGGAAATAGCTCCATGGCACAAGTGCCTGCGTGGCATGTACAAGGTCATGAGTTCAATCCCCAGTCCTGCAAACAAAACAAAACAAAACAAAACAAAACAAACAAACAAACCCAAAGGCTTTGGTCAAATAAAACCTATATTTTATTGTAGTATTTTATAATTTTTACTCAGCAGATAGTTAAATAAGATTTTTACAGAGGTAGAGGCAGTGGAAGGCAGGGTAAGAACTGTTATAAGAGTTGAGACACTATGCTAAAAAGTTTGAATTTTATTCTGAAAGCTCTTGGGGATTTCAGAGAATGATAGAACTTCTGAGAGGCTTTTTCTTTTCTTTTTTTTCAATGCTATGGACTCAACCCAGGGTCTCAAGTGTGTTAGTGTCTTAGGTACTTTTCTTTCTGAGATAAAATGTTCAGCATCCAAGGTTAAAGGAGGATTTAGTTCAGTTTACATTTTGTAGAAGTTCCAGTTTATGGTTGGCTTTAGTGCAGGGCAGCATGAAAAGGGGTGTTGCAGAACAAGAAGCAATAGCAGCAGACCAACAGCAGGTTGGTTATCCCATCCAGGCTACCAGCCTCTTGGGTGGTGCCATCCATCACAAGAGATGGTTGGCTCTCACCCTTTGCAGGGGATTGAACTCAGAACTCTGTGCTTGGCTGGCAAGCGCTTATTCTACTGAGCTATCTCCCAGCCCCTGAATGTTCTTCATGAAACTACAGAACTTAACGTTTGCCCTTCTGGAATTTGGACTTGCATTGGTCATGTTTTTCTTGTGCCACTGAATGTTGGATGTGTTTAACTCTTTCTTTCTTTCTTTTTCTTTTTCTTTTTCTTTCTTTTTTTTTTTTGTCTTTTTGAGACAGAGTCTCACTGTGCAGTTCAGGCTGGCCTTGAGCTCACTTTTGTAGCCCAGGCTGGTCTCGAACTCGCACCGATCCTTCTGCCTCAGCCTCCCGAGTGCTGGGATTACAGACGTGCGCCACCACGCCCGGCTTCTTTCTTTCTTTCTTTCTTTCTTTCTTTCTTTCTTTCTTTCTTTCTTTCTTTCCTTCCTTCCTTCCTTCCTTCCTTCCTTCTTTCTTTCTTTTTTTCTTTGCTTTTTGCTTATAATATAAAGAGGGGAAAGAAAGTGGCTAGAAGCCATAGCTGCTGTCCTTCCCTTTGCTCTTCTCTGTTTTCTGCTGAAAAAAAAAAGGCTGCTCTCTGCTATATGCCACTCTGCCTGGGAGCCAGCTGAAATCTCCACAAACTCTGAGATAAATAAACTTTGCCTTTTTTCATTTTTGGAGTAGGTATTTGTCCCAGCAACAAGTAAAAAGTAACCGGACACACTCCTAGGGTGGGCCTTTTCTCATCTACCCCCTTATTGCCAGGATTGCACTCTAATTCAACTACCTTCGAAACTCCCCACCTATGAGCACAGAAGACGTTGGGCAAGCACCTTGATATGAGCTGTAACAACTTGGCAGGCCATCTACCACTAAGCTCCTCCCTTAGCCTAAAGGCTTTTTTCTTTAGAATTGTTAAAATAAAGACAGGTGAAAGGGTAAGAGGTTGAAGATAGGAGTGAGATTATAGCTTCATGGTAGAGAATGTATCTAGCATGCTCAAAGCCCTGGATTCAGTGCTCAGCACCAAACACACACACACACACACACACACACACACACACACACACACACACACACACGAAGGGATTCAAATTAAAAGTGCCCAGGGGCCCGGCAGGATGGCTCAGTGGTCTAAAGCGCCTGCTTAGGAAGGCTTAGGCAGCTGTAGGGACAGTGGTTCGATCCCCAGCATCACATGCTGCACCAGCCCTGCCCTCAGGGTAGGCTGAGCTGGCCATAAAAATAAATAAATAAACAAAAGTTCTGAAATAAGAAAAAAAAAATTAAAAAAATTAAAAAAATTAAAAGTGCCCAATTTTCCACAATGCAAAAACAGAATTCTATTCTTCTTAAGGCTCTAGACCTAATAGATAGCTGAAAGAAGTTACAGGTCCATACTGGGTACGTTTGGTTTACTTTTTTTTTTTTTTTTTTAGTTCTTTCTTTCTTTCTTTCTTTATTTTTTCTTGTTTCAGAACCTTTGTTTGTTTATTCACTCATTTTTTTATGGCCGGCTCAGCCTGCCTAGAGGGCAGGGCTGGTGCAGCATGTGGTGCCGAGGATCGAACCGTGGTCCCTGAAGCCACCTAAGCTTTCCCAAGCAGGCGCTTTAGACCACTGAGGCATCCCACCGGACCCATTGGTTTACTTTAAAAAATTAATCAATCAGGAAAGTTTCACTGTATTTCCAGGCTGTCTTCCAAATCCTAAACTCAAGATCAATCTTTCTGTCTCAGCCTTTTGAGTAGCTGTAAGTACAGGTGTGCAGCACCATACCTAGCCTCCCCCCCAACCTGGATAAAGATGCTTTTAATTTTTCATACTTTTTAAGAGTACAGTACTTTATTAATCTTGCTGTGTTTTTATGAATTATGGAATGCTTTATGCATGACATTCTGGCTTGCTTCTTGAGGTCATTCATATATAGTTTGTTGATATAAATTTTTACATTGCTAACACTCTTTTGCAGGCCTGATGGTGCATGCCTGTAATACTAGCACTTGGGAGTTTGAGGCAGGAGTGTTGACATGAATTAGAGGCCTGTATGAGTTCAAATTCAGACCAAATTACATAGTGAGACCCTGTTTCAAAAAAATGAGCCACCCAACAAGCAAACTCACTCATTTTTTCCCCCAAGAGTGGCAGCTTAAATTGAGTACATTTAGAGATCACTTACTGGTTCAGCACACTTTAGTGTGCTAGCAGCTATTCTTCTTACCCTGTTCATAAACAGACAATTACACAATTAAAGGAGGCTTAAAGGCTGGGAATGTACTCAAGAAACAGAATGAACAATAAAGGAGGAATATTGCTGCACAGTGTTGAGACTGAAACCAGAACCTTGCATGTGCATGTGCTCTGCTACTGAATTCTACCCAAATACTGGTTTATCAAAATATTTAGTATCGGGGCCTGGCAGGAGGGCTCAGTGGTCTAAAGCACCTGCTTAGGAAAACTTAGGCGGCTGCAGGGACCGCGGTTCGATCCCCGGCACCACATGCTGTGCCAGCCCTGCCCTCAGGGCAGGCTGAGCCAGCCATAAAAATAAATAAACAAACAAAAAAAGTTCTGAAACAAGAAAAAAAAATTCAAAGCACACACACACACACACACACACACACACACACACACACAATATTGAGTATCTGTTAGGTTCCAGGGTTCTTCTACATCAGTGAAGCAATAGTGCCTGTGGTATAGTCCTTTCCCTTATAGATGAGTAGGGGAACAAGTACATATGGGAGTTCTGCTTGACTCCAACTTAGATGTTTCAGCCTTAAGAATTCTAGCACACCATAGGAACAGTATCTTTTCTTTTTAAATAAAGAGAATTATTTTAGTTATCTAATAACATTTAAAACACTACTTCCAAAATTGATGATACAAAATAACAATGTTTATTTGCTCAAAAGTCTACAATTGGGGCAGGACTTAGCATAGCAGGACATATCTATTCCACTGACAACTGCCCGACTGAGTCACTGAGACCAGAGGATCTGCTTCCAAGCTAGGTTACTTGTATGCTGGCTATCGGCTGGGAGCTCAGCAGGTCCTGCTTCTTCTTCATAGGGCTAATTTGGGCTTCTTATATGGCCACTTATTCTGATCAGGAACACACATAGGCCATAATGTATAAGAACTTATTAACACTCTTTGCATTGTGATTGTTGATGTCCCACTGGCCAAAGTTGGTCACTTGCCAAGTCCAGTGTCAAGGGAACTAGTCAGGGTAGGAATTTAAGGAGGTAAGAATCAATGGTCTTCTAAAGTGATAGACTGCCTCAGAGAGTAAGGCTAAATAAACTTTTTTAAAACAAAAATAATATTGTTTTTTCTTCCTTTATTACGTATAATAACCCTTTTTTCTAAAATATACAGGAAGGGGCTGGGGATGTAACTCAGTGGTAGAGTGCTTCTCTAGCATGTCTCAAGCCCTGGGTTTGATCCCCAGTATGTCAAGAAAAAAACTACACAGGAGGAAGTCACATGGACGGGAAGCAAGGACAATCTCTGCTCTATTGAATCCCTTTGGAAAGGTGTAAGGTTTTTTGTTACAAGCCACATAACTTAGAGTGGTGCTATTCTCTATAAACAGAGATCTCACTCTGTTTGAAAGTATGAAGAACAAAGTAAATTTAAGGAAATTGAGTTATTTTGTTATGGAGAGCTGGAGCTTTGTTAGTGAACGGATGATAAGGTAGCAGATTTCTAAGGTAAAAGTGTAAACATCAAATCTACTGTTAAGAGGAGCCACATCAGGCTCAGAAAAGTACCACTGGGCATCCATTCTGAAGTGTAATGAGAAAGACAATGGGAGAAAGAGCAGCTGAGTAATATGTGCAGGATTGGCAATAAGGGTTAGGATCAGGAGAGTAGAATAGCTCAAGCGGAAGCCGTGGAGGGCTGTGTGTGCTAAGCTGTCCTCACTAGACTGAATGCACCTATGGGGGAGAGCGCCTATGTCTAGTCTCCTGATTGATCTATCCCCATAGCCTGGCTTACTGCCTAACAGAGAAGGCATTCTAAGTATTCACTGAATGGATATAGACATTAAATTTTGAAGAAAACGCAGAGTTGGAAACCATTCCCTCTCTTTAAGAGCCTGCTGACATAGAGTGATACTTTAAGAAAAACTGTGACAGCTACTTGGAAAGCTGAGACAGGAGTAAGATTTCTTGAGCCTACGAATTCAAAGCCAGCCTGGGTATTATAGCAAGACTCATCTTTTTAAAAAAAATATAACACTTTACTGATTAAAATCCTTTTTTGGGAGGCCAGCCTGATAGTTCAGAGGATTAAAGTGCTTGCTTAGGCAGAGTGCAATAGGCAGGTTTGATCCCAGGCATGCTGTGCCACCCCGCCCACTGGCCTCCTGAGATGGTAATTGATACTTGTATGATTTTGTTTAAAAAAAGACTATAAGCCGGGCGTGGTGGCTCACGCCTGTAATCCCAGCACTTGGGAGGCTGAGGCAGGAGGATCGGTGCGAGTTCGAGACCAGCCTGGGCTACGAAAGTGAGCTCAAGGCCAGCCTGAACTGTATAGTGAGACCCTGTCTCAAAAAGACAAAAAAAAAAAAAAAAAAAAAAAAAAAAAAAAAAAAAAAAAAAAAAAAAAAGACTATAAGGCAGCTGCCCATAAATTAGCTTTGTATGGCTCTGAGCCAATATCAGCACAGGCCTTAATATATTCTTCCAATAATGCACCCTGTGCCTTTAAGGGAGCCAGAGCCTTTTGACATTCAGTATTTGCATTCTCAAAAGACAAAATCTTTAACAATAAATAACTCCCTCAAATATGGTGTTCTCACTGTTTTGTGTATAGACTCCTTTAAAAGGGAGATGAAATCTACATATAGCTCCTTATTAGATTGGAAAACCTTAACAAATGATTTTTGAACATCCCCTGATCTTTCCTCCTTTTCCCATGCTCTCAAGCAACAAACGCGAGTTTGCACTGTAGCCACATCATCATATTGCAGTTGGGCTTGGATATCAACCCAGGCCCCAGACCCAGTGAGTTCATGTGATGAAACATTAACTGGGGGGTTCTGTCCCTTGTTAATCCTCTCTTGAATATCTACTTCATCTTTCCACCAAGCTCTAAATTGCACATATTGGCTTGGCTCTAAAATTGTAAGGCACAAAACTTCCCAATCATGAGGAATTAATCTATGTTCATTTGCTAATCCTTGTATTAATCCAATCACATAAGTAGAATGCATACCATAGGCCATAACAGCCTGCATTAAATCTTTAATAACTGTGAATGCCAGAGGTTGGTGTTCCCACTGTACATAGCCCTGGGGAAATTGAGCATTTGGTGGGTGTTGTTGAGCCACCACAGGAAAGGGGCAGAATAAGCTTCAGGATCTCCCTGTTGCCTCCCTTGCATAAGAGCCTGAGATATCACACTTTTATAAACTTTTATGGGGGTTTCCTTTCTTTGCTCATATGGAGAAGCAGAAGGGTTAGTTGGGGGAGGCGGGTCGGGAGGTTGAATTTTAGCAAGCATTAAAGGTGGATTTGTAACATCCGATGACTCGGCCAATTTAGATACCAATTGTGTCAAATGTTTCACACAATGGGATAACTCCCAGTTATTATCTGTCTCCTCCAACTCAGTCCCGTGAGCATCACAAAACTCCTCGGAATCAGAGGACAGAAGCTGAAGAGCCAGAAGTGTTTGTTTTACTTCCGGATTCTCTGATTTAGATTTTTCATTTAACAAGCACAAATGAAGAGATGTGGTGCTGCCCCAGTGTTCCTCAGTCTCCTTTTCAGCTGGAACCTTTATAGTTCTGCCTTCCTGAGTCTGAGGAACCGGCGGCAGACTCGACTCCCCAGAGTGAGACTGCACACTCAAAGGAATAGGTTCCCCTTGCTGATGTGCTCAATGCAGAGCTTTCATAACCTGCTTCCAAACTTTTAGGTTTAGAGCAGTCTTTCCCTTAAGCTGAAATCAATAACAATGCCTTTTTACAAGGGAAAATAATTCTTCGAAACTCTTTGGTTTCAACACCCCGCCCCCCGCCCCACCCCGGCCCTTTGAGTAATGTCTGAATAAGATGGACATATTCATTTTCTACTGAAGTGGAATTTCCCATTACTCTGAGCTATTGCTGGTGGTCTCGCCTACTCTGGGCATATTTTTTCCCACGTGATCAGGCCTCTCTTAACTCACCCCTTGTCGTCTTCCATGCCCCGCATCGTACACCATTTGTTGTATGTGTTGGTGCTGAAAGAAACTCACTGAAAGAGAAATCTCAGTGAGTCCTCTGAAGCTGCATTCATCGGGTCTTCTCGTCGTTTCTTTCGGCACTGACACATATCATATGAAGGACACTGGGCATGGTGGCACGCACGTGTAATCCCAGCACTTGGGAGGTTGAAAACTGGAGAATTACTGTGTCCGATCTACATAGTGAGACCCTGTAGGCCCTCTAGATCCTGTTCTAAATATAGAAAAAAAAAAGATCCTTTTTAAAAAAATGTAGTAAACCTAGAGTCTTTGTTCTACACTACATTCCCAGACCGTTTTCATTAAAAACATTTTTTTTACTTATTTATTTTTTGTGGTATTGGATGGTTAATGTAGGCCCTTTGCACTGAGCAAACTTTGAAATTTTAAAATGCTTTTGCTAAGTTACTACATTGCCCAGTCTGGGTTTATACTTGTGATCTTCGTGCCTCCAGAGTGCTATAGGTATGGCACCAATCCCTAATGATGATTAAAATTCTTTGACAGTTCTCATTTCTTTCAGATATCCACATGACTTTCTCTTTATTTCAGGTCTGCTCCAGACAGGCCTTTCAAAATCCACAAAGTATCCTGACTACTCTATCCTACCTTTTTTTTTCTGTAAAGTATTTATCTTCACATGACCTGTACATTTCTTTTTTTTTTATATATATTTATTTATTTCTTGTTTCAGAGCCTTTATTATTTGTTTATTCACTCATCTCTATGGCCGGCTCAGCCCGCCCCAAGGGCAGGGCTGGCGCAGCATGTGGTGCCGGGGATCGAACCGCGGTCCCTGAAGCCGCCCAAGCTTTCCCAAGCAGGCGCTTTAGACCACTGAGCCATCCCCCCAGGCCCCTGTACATTTCTTTATTGATGGTCTGCTTCCCTCTAGATTGTAAAACTTGAAAGCAGGAACTTCGTTTTGCTCCAGATTGTTCCAGCTCTTAGAACAATACTTAACATGTAGAAGGTACTGAGAGTTGAGTCAATGAATAAAAATATCAACGAACAACATAGAGCTAGAGCTGCTTTGGTTTCATTGAGCTGGGGGCCAACACCCTGAGAGTGTGGGATGCAGGTATCTGTGTGAACTACTATAGCCATGTCCTTGCCAGTTGACAAGCAGAAACAGCTAATTTGGAGATGTCTGGTGCTGTCAGGTTCTTCTCTTCTGGAAACTGGTATTGCCTGTGATTGTGAGGTTGAGGACCTGGAGAGCTCAGAATTAATGTAGTTTGGGAATGGTACAGAAAGCAACTCCACCAATCTTTAAGGTAGCCAGGAAAGTTTTCTGGGTTCAGACTCAAGAACTTTGACTGAACAGGTTCAAGAAATTGAAACAAATCCTCTGGGGGAAATGCAAATCAAAACTACAATGAGGTTTCATTTCACTCCTGTCAGAACATCTATAGCTAAAAACAAGGCTTTGTGGTATTACAGGCCTATATTCCCAGCACCTGGGAGGCTGAGGCAAGAAAATTGCTTCAAGGTTAGCCTGAACTACCTATGAGATCCTATCTCAAACAAACAAAAAAACAAACAAACAAACAAGAAAAGATAATAGCTATAATACAAAAAACAATAAATGCTAGTGAGGATGAGGGTGAAGTGGGGGAAGGAATTCTTCTGTACTGCTGGTGCGAATGTAAATTAGGACAGCTACCATGGAAATGTGAAGAGGTTCTTCAAAAACCTGAAAATAAGGGTAACATTTGATTCAGCTACACTGCTCATTGTTATATGCCTGAAGCAATTACAATCAGTGTACTATGAGACACTTGCATATCCATGTTTATTGTGGAACAATTTATAATAACCAAGCCATGGAACCAGTCTAGATGCTCATTGCCTTATTTACTCTTCTTTCATTGTTGGGACAAATACCCAACACTCAAAATGAAATAAAGAAAGGTTTATTTAGTTTACAGTTACTGGGGATTTCAGTCCATAATTGGCTGGCTCCAAGGCAGAGTGGCACAGGGCAGATAGCAGCAGTTCATGGAAGTGGAATAGTAACATTGGCAACAGAGAGTCTGTCTGTTTGTCTCACTTAAGTTACATTCAGGATATGAGCCCCAGGTTGGGTATAGCACTCACATCCATAATCCCAGCAGTACTAAAACCTATAATCCCAGTGGATCACCCATAATCCCAGCGGATCATCAGTTAATCTCAAACTCTAGAAGTCCCTGCCCCATGACTGCATGAGGCTTTGGGGGACAACTAGACACAAATCATAATGTTCTGTCTTAGTTACTTTTTAGTTGTTGCTGGGACAAATACCTGACACTCAAAATGAAGAAAGGAAAGGTTTATTTAGCTCACAGTTACTGGAGGTTTCAGTCCATATTCATCTGGTCCAAGGCTGAGTGGAACACAGAAGAGAGCATCCAGTTCGTGGTGGTGGAACAACAACAAAATAGTGACAGAGACAACCAACCAATCAGGGCAGCAGAGCAACAATGCAAGTCTCCTTGTATCCCTTTAAATTACATCAGGCTCTCTGCCTTAGCCTATCTGCCTCAGGCCACACCTATAATTCCCAGCAATCCTCAGACTATAATCTCATCAGTAGTAAAACACAATCCCAGTGGATCATGGATCAAGTTTGAAACTCTAGAAGTCCCTGCCCCATGACTGCATGAGGCGTTGGGGGGACAACTAGACATAAACCATAACATGCTCACAAACAGATAAACAAATAAAGAAAATGTTATACACACACACACACACACACACACACACACACACACACACGAATATTATTCAGAGTGAAAAAGAAAAAGCTCCTGTGTTAAGACATGTCAACAGAAAAGGAGAATGTGGTCTATAGTATTAGAGAAATGGGCAAGATTTTATTTTATTTTATTTATTTTTAATATGTTTGGTACAAGTCTCACTATGCAGCTCAGAGTCATAGTGATCCTCTTGTTTCTAGCATCCCAAGCACTGGGATTGCAGGCATGTGCCATCACACTCAGTGATCCACATGGCATGTGGTGCTGGGGATTGAACCCTGGTCCCTTAGCTTGCCTAAACAGGTGTTTAATCTGCTGAGCTATCTCACTGGCCCAAGATTTTCCTTTAGAACTAAGATTAAACAAGGAATTTACAGTAGTCTTAATTTAGTGTGCAGTGGAAGTCCATAAAAATATTTAAGCAAGGGAGTGACATGCACAGATTTGTGTTTAGAACTGCTTTCTCTAGCTGCAGTATGAATACATTGGAGGAGCCAAGAATGAGTTAGATTTTTTTAAAAATGCTTTTGAGACAAGATCTCACTATGCAGTGTAGGCTGAACTTGAATTGAATTCGTAGTCCAGGCTGGCCACAAACTTGCAGTGGTCCTCCTGTATCAGCCTGTTGAGTGCTGGGATTACAGGGCTGCATCACCATACCCAGCCAAGAATGAGTTAGAAAAGAAAGAAAAATATTCTAGAGGAAATAGCGTGAACATCAAGGAATTCAATGGACTGATGCATTAGGTAGGGGGAAAGAGTAGAAAGTTCAGTATTACAGATACAAGAATAAAAATGAAGAGTAGTGGGAGGTAACAAGTTAGAAGGTATTCCTGTCTTTCTAATGTTTATAAAAAAATTTCCAGGGCACATTACCAGAATATCTGTGATTTATACAAATACAAGCTGAACTAAGAGTTCTAACGTGAGCCATCACGGTAAGAATGTGAACACTTGGGATTATACTGACTGTTCCCTAAACTCTTGAAAGTTAGATTCTTAAGGGACTTACTTTATGAAATCAGAGGTTCACCAGTACCATAAGCACGAGTTAAAGACAATAAAGTATAAAGTGTAGGTGGAATATTTTAAAGTAAATTGTAGGGTATAGTTTATGAGCATACATCATGTTTATAGACAGAACATTTTGACTGGCATGGCAATTATAGGTGTGATTACCAAGAACTTGAAAATGCTACCATTAAAAAGACTCAATCAGAAATCAGATAGCTATTTCATCACAAAACCTGTCATAAAGATTGTATTCTTGGAAAAATGTTCAACTGTCTCATAAAATTTAAAAATATTTTATTTTGCTATTTGACCAAATCAATGTTATTTCCTCAAATCTTCTATTATAAATTAATTGCTCTATTTATTTTTGCAGGGCTGGGATAAAACCTAGGCCTTGTGCATGGTAGGTGAGTGCTCTACCACTGAGCTATACCCTTTAACCCTCAAATACTGTTTTTCATTTTTTAATCTTTGCTTGTATGTTTGTAGTACATAATGATTATGTTCACTGTGGGTATTTGGAACACGCATGTAGTCTGTCTTGATTCTTTAAATTTCCTCTTCCACAAATGCTGTTTTTTAATTTCATAGAGTACAAAATAGTATTAAAACGGAAAAATTACTAGTGATATGGAATTTCACTTAACAAAGTAATATGAATTTCACAGTATTCGTTGTAATGCATAGTGTTGTCTTCTAACAAGTTACACAAATGCTTTTTTATTTATTTATTTTTTTTAAATTTTTATTTTATTTTATTTTATTTTTTATTTTTTTGTCTTTTTGAGACAGGGTCTCGCTATGCAGTTGAGGCTGGCCTTGAGCTCACTTTTGTAGCCCAGGCTGGTCTCGAACTCGCACCAATACTCCTGCCTCAGCCTCCCGAGTGCTGGGATTACAGGCGTGAGCCACCACGCCCGGCTACAAATGCTTTTTTAAAACCTGTCTTACTATATACAGTTATAAAGAAAATATAATGAAAAAAATTCATTAAATTGATTGTAGGCCTCTCCAAACTCACTCAAGCTTATCTCAGTGTATTTGGCAAATACTATAATTATATATTTGTGTTACAATATAAAAAGTTGGAAAGCAACAGGAATTGGTATATCTAAACAGAAAAAAATAATATCATTAGAAAATGGCCAGGTAGAGTGCCTTAATTTGGCTTCCTCAGAGCAGACACTGACACAAAGATTTGGATATTAGTAATTTGTTAGAGGTAATTCCTAGAAGTATCCGTCTTTTTGGATATGGAAAAGAAATACTGAGAAGAAGCTTGTGCAGCGTAGGTTAACATGCATGTGACCTCTCTGGGTAGCTGGGGACTACTCTGGCTTGGGAGCTTCTAGGAAATGGTTTAGGATATACTGCAAAGTTGTTTCATCAGGGGTGAGGAAATGTTTACCTACTCACTTCCTTACATCATTTTCTTATTGTTCCCCAGGAGGCACAAATTCCCTCATTTTTAGTTTGTGCAAGGCCAGAGAATACTGTTGGAGCCAGGGAAAGCCTGTTAGTAACATCTCAGCTCTTGAAGTAAGAAGTTTTGGGATATATGAAACATGCAGCTAAATTTGTTTAGAAGGTTTTGGTTTTATTACTACTAAGTAACTTTTATAGTTTGGCATCTGATTTGGTTCTGCCTGTAAAGAATGTACTTTTTTTCTTGTCCAATAGATGCTGCCTCCCAAATCTCTTGAGTCACTTCATGTCTCTCCCTTTGTTCATGTTGCCAACATCTTTTGCACTGCATCAGTGAACTTCTAACCGATCTCATCCCTTCTGATCTTGGCCTCCTCTCCAGTCCATTCTTCCTCACAGTAGCCTCAGTGATTTTCATAAAATGAAAATCAAATTATATCACTCCCTAGCTGACTCTTCAATGGTTTTTCACTGAGCAATGAACCCACATACAGCTCCTAAAATGTTTACTCTCTAGATTTTGATCAGATTTCACCATTTCCCTTTCAATAATAATCCCATTTTACTTTTAGGTCCCTTGAACTTCCATCATGCCTTAATGAATATGCTAAAAGCCCTGCTGTGCGGCTTTTGTGCTTTTTCTTTCTTTAGTTTGATCATGGACCTAAAATATTCTTCCATCAAGTGTTACTTATCCACTTCCTTTCCATCTTTTTTGATGCAGTCTAATTGTCTTTACCTCAGGCCTTTCCTGACTCCCTTCCCTCCCTATCATTTCTCTGGAGAATCCTTTTTTTTTTTTTTTTGGCCTTTTTGAGACAGGGTCTCACTATGCAGTTCAGGCTGGCCTTGAGCTCACTTTTGTAGCCCAGGCTGGTCTCGAACTCACACAGATCCTCCTGCTTCAGCCTCCCGAGTGCTGGGATTACAGGCACGAGCCACCACGCCCGGCTACTCTGGAGAATCCTAATATAACCTCCTTGTCTTAGTCATTTTTTACTTGTTGCTAGGACAAATACCCAACACTCAAAATGAAGGAAGAAAAGGTTTATTTAGCTCAAGGTTTCAGTTCATATTTGGCTGGCCCAAGGCTGAATGGAACAGAGTGGAGAGCATCCAGTTCATAGTGGCGGAGCAGCAACAAAATGGTGGCAGAGGCAGCCAATCAATCAGGGCAGCAGAACAACAGCTACAGCTTTAGTCTGTCTCTCTGTCCCTCTTTATATTACATTCAGGCTCTCTGCCTTAGGATATCTGCCCTAGACCACACTTATAGTCTCAGCCTTACTCAGACTGATAATCCCATCAGTACTAAAACACAATTCCAGGGATCATGAATCGTCTTAATCTATAGAAGCCATGCCCCATGATTGCATGAGGCTTTGGGAGGACAACTAGACATAAACCATAACACTCCTTAAGCACTAAAACAAAACATGTTTTCCAAGATATACTGTTGCCCAGAACTCCGTACTTTCTATCTGAGCAGGTCATTGGATTAGACCACCACAGCCTCTGGATCCAGCTGTCTTTCCCTTAGACCAGATAGGTCCTCTGACTCCAACTCATTTTTTTCTTAGATCAAAGATCTTAAAGTCTCAAAATTTCTTTTTTTTTTTTTTAATGTCAAGATTTCAAAGAAGAGATTTTCAGGGAATCAGGCAAGTTATATAAGTAAGGGTCCACTGACAACGGTAAAATGAGGGAGAACAAGCCAGCTATTCATAATTCTAGATATTTGTCCCTAGAGTTGGCTAGATTTATTGATTTATTTTTGAACAGCCAGGAATTCAGATTTTCAAATATGACTTTATTTCTCTTAGAATCCAGAAAACAGGGCCAGCCAGATAGCTCAGCAGATTAAAGGTCATGCTTAGGCAGATGCAGCAATCAGGGTTTGATTCCCTGCAGTAGGTGCTGACCCCACCTTCAGGGCGTGCTGAGACAGTGCTCACCTGTAATCCCAGCACTTGGGAGGTTGAAAATAGGAGGATCATTATGAATCTAATCTGTGTAGTGATACCTTGTAGACCCTGTACTAAATTTAAAAAAATTCAGAAAACTGCCAGAGCAATTTGGAAAAGAACAAAGTTGGAGATCTTTCCTTGCAGATTTAACAAATAATGTTATAGTAATCAAAACATTAAGGCACTGGCTAAACAAAACAAAAACTTACATATAGACCAGTGGAATAAAATAGAAATTGTAGAACTAAATTCTTGCATATATGGTCAAGCGATTTTCAGCAAGAATGATGGGACATTCAATGAAAAAAGAGTAGTCTTTTTTTAACAAATGATATTGGAAAAAGTGTAATCCACATTCAAAAAAATGAAGTTGGACCCTTACAAGTATAAAAAATAAAATGAATCAAATACCTAAATGTATGACCTAAAGTTATAAAATATTTAGAAAAAAGAGAAGTTTAGATCAGGTTTGGCAATAATTTTTTGGTTATGACACCAAAAACAAAATTCTAGATAAATTAAACTATATGAAAATAAAAAATGTCCTATGTACCTAAAGATATTATCAATACAATAAAAAGGCAATCTGAGAAATAGGAGAGAAGATTTGCAAATCTTATTTCTGATCAGAAGTTAGAATATATAAAGAACTACTAATGTGGCCATTAGTAGCAGCAGCAGCAACAACAACAGCAACAACAAATAACCTATTGAAACATAAGCAAAGTGTTTGAATTGACTTTTCTGTAAGAAGATACACAAATTCAGAAGCACCATATAAAAAAGATGCATATCACTAATCAAGAGGGAATGGAAATCAAAAACACAGTGAGAGGTGGGCCTGGTGGCTTATGCCCTTGGGAGGCTGAGGCAGGAGGATTTGAAGTTCAAGACCAGCCTGGAAAAAAAAAAAGACCAGCCTGGACTATATAACTAGACACTTTTTCTAAAAATAAAACCAACCAATCAACAATATAGTCTCCCAACTCCCTAAATTCACAGTGAGATATTACCTCATTGGGAGTGAGAATGGCTGCTGTCAAAACTAAACCAACCTTGGGAGGCTGAGGCAGGAGGATCGGTGCAAGTTCAAGACCAGCCTGGGCTACAAAAGTGAGCTCAAGGCCAGCCTCAACTGCATAGCGAGACCCTGTCTCAAAAAGACAACAAAACAAAACAAAAAACAAAAAACAAACAAACAAACAAAAAAACTAAACCAACCAAACCCTAAACCAGACAAAACCAAACCAAAAATAAAAATCGAACAACCAACCAAACAAAAACCGAAGTGGACCCAGCAACCAGGCCCAGCATGTGAGGTAGACTGCCCAGGCCTGATGTGTGAGTGAGACCACCCTGGGCCCACTGGAAACTCATTCAAACCAGCAACCAGGACCAGTGCCTGAGTGAGATCACCCTGGGCCCACCAGAAACTCATTTGATCCAGCAACAAAGACCAAGCATGTCAGTAGAACTTCATCCATCAGAAAGGCCCAGTGTGGAAAACTGCCACAAAACTCACTGCAGAGAGACTAGAGACCACACCCACCCAGCTGATCCAGGAGAAGAACATCTTGCCAAAGTGATACAGAAGGTTCACCTCCAAGGGCCACAGCAGAAGAAGTGGTGCACAGCAGCCAGACCCAAGCCACACCCATCTAGGTGAGTTTGAACTTGGTGGGTTCAGA
>PVJA010037561.1:0-21553 GCA_004027025.1 Myocastor coypus | reverse complement strand
AAAATACACTATATATTGGTGGAAATAGTCTGATGTATTTAACAACTTGAGGCATAAGAAAGATTTAAACTTAGACAAATGAAATGTATTCATATATCCAAAGTAAGCTTTTAAGAGAAAAATTATACATATCAAAACTGGATATAGGGCCAGCCAAATAGCTCAGCGGGTAAAGAGCATGCTCAGGCAGTCACAGCCGTTGGGTTTGATCCCCAGCCTGCCTATGTCAGCCCAGCTCTCAGGGCATGCTGAGACTACATTGGAGACTGGGTGTGGTGGCATGCGCCTGTAATCTCAGCTCTTGGGAAGCTGTAAACATGCAGATCACTAGGAGTCTGATGTAGTAGTGAAACTGAACACCCTGTGAACCTATCCCTAGAAATAAAAAAAAAAAGGAAAGGAAGGAAGGAAGGAAGGAAGGAAGGAGGGAGGGAGGAAGGGAGAGAGGGAGGGGGAGAGAGAGAGCGAGAGAGAAAGAGAGAGAGAGAAAGAAAGAAAGAAAGAAAGAAAGAAAGAAAGAAAGATAGATAGAAAGAAAGGGAAAGAAAAACCTGGATATAGATCATTGTGTTTTTAAGAGATCCTTATCATTATCTATTTCAAGGAACAGAATATGACAATAGTTTACAGAAGCATGTCAGAACCCTATATGGCACCACAATATTCTTTTAACAATTTTTTTCTCATCTTGGGATGCATTTAAAGAGTATCAGTCCATCACATTTCCAGTTTAATAATAAAAGGAAACTTTTCTAAATTTTATCATATGTAAAATTAGTGACTCATCCAGATGGCTGAGACTGACAACAGTTCTACAAGACACTGTACATGGCTTCAAAGTACATCCTGAGGGTTTAGCTGACCTTGGGAGATACAAAGATTACATGTTCTGTTATACAGGTCTTGCTTTAACTTGCCCTTAACCAACCAGCAGAAAAATTTAACCACAAGGCATAAATGTAAAGCTAGATTAGTATGCTGAGTTGTAAAGGGCTTAAATCTACAGCTTCCCACATTGCCAGTTTTGTCAACAACCCACTGCAATTATGGAACATTGGATTATGTACAGAACTACTTTCTCTTAGTTCAATGAAAAGAAAATTTTTGTACCAATAATGATGAGAAAAATTATCATGTCTACACACCATGCTCCATATAACTACTAGGAGGACAACAATATGCACCGTATCACATACTGGGAATGTATTACTAATGTATTTTGAAACTGCCATATTATTATTTCTTATTAAAAGTAAAAATAGATAAATAAATAAATGTCCCATTTTTCCCAACCCCCCAAAAAACTAGTTCCACAATTAAATAGCCTGTTACCAAGTAGTTTACAAAGTAGACATTAGGTTGAGGGACTAGAGCTTCAAACTGTGGTCTTCCACCCAAGAGACACACAGAGATCATCTGGTTAACAATGTAAAAAGTAAAGGAGCTGCTCAGGCCCCTGGGCACCAGTTACACCTTTATCTTTAAAGCCCCTGCAGGTGCTTCTAATGGTCACCAAAGGTTATGAATCTTTACTGAAGGTAAGGAGAAGATTTTGTTAACGTATTTGATGTGATGGCTTCTCTGATCTTTATCATTAAACTCTATGGCCTAGTCCTAAGATTAAAAAATTGATTATGTGCCAGAAATATATGCTAATGTCATTAAGATAGACAAATGTATGAATATGGGGCACTGTGCTCCAGCCAAATATTTCAAACAAGATTTGTCAATTCTGGCACTATGAAAATTTGGAGCTGCCTTCCTTTTCTGCTATGAGGGCTATCGTGTACATTGGAAGATTTGGAGGAAGAGCCCTGAGTTGTGCTTCTACCCACTGAATTGCTAGCTGTAGGGGAAAAATTCCAAGATATGCTGAGGGGAAATGTCCACTAGGTAAGGCCTACAACAGTACAGCATGACATTTCAGGTCAAAGAGAAGCAAATGGATTACCATTCCAGTGGCATAGCAAAAATATTAAAGTGAGTACTACCAACTATACAATGCATCATTTAATACATGGAAGTACTCATTATGTGCAGTGCTTGAATATATGTAATCATATCATGATCACTGTTCATATCAGAAGCCCAAACTACCTATACAAAAGGTTCTAATCAGAAAAAATATTTTAAGTGATTTACTATGCTTTTAATAACTACATTTACAACTGTCCATTCTTGGAGTTTCCAAGATATTTTTTAACAGGTGAATAAAGGACTGTATATCCAAATAATAATCGAAATATTAGTACTAAAAACAAAGCAGAGCAGAAGCTATAAAAAGAGTTGTAAAAATCCACACAATTATAGTCAGTTTGTCAGAGGTGTCAAGAACAATCTTTTCAGTAAAAGTGTTGGGAGAGTTACATTGGTAAGTGCAGAAGAATGAAGTTAAATCTTTGCTATCTAGGAAAATCAATTTCACATGGATTACAGTTAAATATAAGGGTGGAACCTATAAAAGAAGAGAATGCTGGAGATATGCTTCTTTCCTTCCTTCCTTCCTTCCTTCCTTCCTTTCTTCTTTCTTTATTTTTTCTTTCTTTCTTTTCTTTTCTTTTCTTTTTTTCTGTATATATAAAGTAGGTTCTACAGGTTCCCACTACATAGATTAGACTCCTGGTGACCCACCTGTGTTCAATCCCCCACGTACTGGGATTATGTGATATGTTCCACCACACCCAGTCTCAATCCTAGACTCAGCAGGCCTGAGAGTGGGGCGGGGCCAGCACGGCCCAATCTGCTTCATGCTAGATGCAAATTTCTTTTTACAAAGGACAGCTTTTCTCAGCCATCCTTATGTATTATATCCAAATGACCATCTGGTGACAGGCTAAGGAAGTATAATTTGGGAATGCCACATTTCAATCTCCCTCAGTCCTCATGAAGAGGAATAAAGTAAAATTCACAGCCACATCGTTCATAGTCGCCCAAAACTAGAAACTATGTGTCCATCAACTGGTGAAATATATCAACAAACTATGGTCTAACTACACAGTGCAATACAAAAAGAAGCAAACTAACATTACAGACAGCAATACAATTAATTTGTTCAGGAAAGTGAATCAAACAATGTTATATTTTTACTTTTTAAATAAAAGTACTTGGAAACAGGAATAAAAATAATAAATAAAAAACAAAAAACAAAAATAAATAAATAAATAAATAAAAGTACTTGATGGGCCCGGCGGGATGGCTCAGTGGTCTAAAGCACCTGCTTGGGGAAGCTTGGGCGGCTCAGGGACTGCGGTTCGATTCCCGGCACCACATGCTGCTCCAGCCCTGCCCTTGGGGCAGGCTGAGCGGGCCATAAAAATGAGTGAATAAACAAACAAAGGTTCTGAAACAAGAATAAAAATAATAAATAAAATAAAATAAAGAAAGAACTCTATTAAAATAAATAAATAAATAAAGTACTTGAGATTCACTTGATCTGTTATCATGAGATAGAAACTTTATTTCTGTAATGTTCATCTGTATAATGCAAAAATTACAAGAAAAATGAAATGCAATTACATCTCAGATATATTTACACAATACCTAAGTAGTTTTTCTCAAAACGGTCAAGATCATCAGAAACAAACAAACAAACAAAAAAAAAAGAAAATATCACAGGTTAGTGTAGACTAAGGAAAGATGAGCAAGTGCTGAATGAATTACTGCACAGAAAAAGAATATTTAGTAAAAAGTAAAACAAAAATTCTGAATAAAATATGTGTTCTAGTTGCTGTAACACTCATATTGGCTCATTAATTATGGCAAGTGACCATTTACATGTTGAGGATAATTGATGAAACTGAATTTGATAAACATGGAAACTCTACTACCTTCTATTTTCTACGTGTCTGAGAGAATTTTAATTGAGATATTTACATTATAACATAATTTTAGCATTATTTATAAAAATTTAAAGAATCGCACATTAAAAATATTTTACCTGGATTATGTGATATATAGACTTTTCCAATTACAATTAGAATGCTACAAAACATGCAAAATTGTCTTTAGGAGAACTTAGCTGAGGGAAATACACACATCATGACTGGATAATCAATGGAAAAAGTTAACATAAAACAAAATGTTGCCTCAACATTTCAGTAAGTTACTTTATTACTTTGAGTTCAGTCAAAACTGATGGTGAAAGTCCAGACAAATAGCTCAGCTGGGGTTGGATCTCTGGCTTGCAGTGGTGCAGGCAGCAATTGAAACGGGGTGTGGTGGCATGTGTCTGAAATCCTAGTGCTTGAGAGGCTGAGAAACAGGAAGGATCTCTACAAGTCTGATCCAAGTAGTAAGACCCTGTAGACCGTGTACTAAATACATTTTTTTAAAAAAAAGAACTGATGATGAATTGAAGAGAATGACTTAAACACTTTTCAGTTTTAAATTCCTAGGCATTATAAATATGTGTTATTTTTAAAAATCTGACACTATTAACTACCAAACTTATAATTGAATTTTATAGTATTTGACTATGAACAGTAAATACTGATAAGCTAAAAATAGTAGGAATATGTAACTGTATAGAAAGTTTTGAGAATATAGCTAAGTGGATATGGCAGCTGACATGGTTAGTGGCAGATACCCAAAAGAGCTCCATAGCTTTCTGTTCTGGTTTTCAAAGAAAATGCTCCTTTTAGTTAAACCCAGTAGTTTTCCTTTCTCTGCACCTTACTCATTATATGCTTATTTCTGTGGTTTTTTGGTGGCTGTCCTGACGCATCCTTCTGGAATCCTAAATCTGTCAAAAGCATGTATTATTCACTAACTCTTGAAATAGTGACCACACACTAGGATGATACATTTTAAATTTATTTCCCTTTCTACATAAATAGTTACTATACGTAAAAGTAATAAATAACTATGAGATTTCTACTTGGAAATTACATTATGCCAATGTATACTTGAAAATTACTTTTAAAAGCTGTGTAAAACAATTTAGTTGAGTTTGTCAGAAAAGAATCTGCCTAAAATTTATGAACATACCTGTCAGTCAGACTCCTATTAAAAAACAAATTCTAACACTAAAAACTATTATTTTAGCAAATATCCCCATATTTTGTAAGTGCAATTTTATGAAGTAACTCAAAAGTTTCTTTCAAATTTAACCACTGGAAATTGAAAAGATTGAGAATTTCATTTATTTCCTCTTACACTTCGTGTGCCAGGAGAGTTAATGTCTCAGTGTTACACTTAGATTAGCCTGCTGTCTTAGTATTTAGGGGATTCATCTTTGAACCATATGTGAGTTCTATTTTAGGCAAATTCCTAGTTCCTTCTTCCACAATGCAGCATTTTTGAAATATATTTTTAAAAATTACGTCTTCCTGAAACAGTCTGCATTCCTTCTCCTCCACTTCTTTTTTTCTTACCGAGAAAGTAATATTAAAGTTCAGTGTTCTAACTTGAAAAGTATCATGCTATCTGTCTCAAGTTATATTCGAGGTATTCCAAGGAAACACAAACCCTTGTTTTAAGTACTCTGCATTGGTAGCCTTGGTTCAAAACTTTGTGTGTGTGTGTGTGTGTGTGTGTGTGTGTGTCTGTCTGTCTGTGTCTGTCTGCTTGCCTGCCTGCCTGCCTGTCTGTCTGTCTGTCTGTCTATCTTAATTTGAACATACTGAATTTACTGACAATCTAGAGTTATGATGCCTCCCTCATTTGATAGTAGGCGTCAGTTTTGTGGAAGACCCTTTTTCCTGGTACAGGAAGATGAGCGCAATACCCAGATGATTCACTAGCTAGTACAACCCAGATTATTTATGTGTGCAGTTTGTGGCAGTCTTCATGTTCCTATGAGAATCTAGTAGCCCCTGCTGATCTGGTAAGATTTGGAGCTTAGGTGGCAATCTGAGCAGTGTGGCTGAACATGCAAATAAAGCTCTTCCCACATGGCTTCTGCTCACCTCCCACTGTGGACGTGAGGACAGGGAACACCTGGTCTAGAAGGTTGTGTTCCTTGATGATGCTTCTACTAAGAACTTTATCTAAGTTTTCTTAAAGACAGTGATCGAAAGTGACTTTGACAGAGCTGGGGAGATAGCTCAGTAGAATAAGCATTTGCATGGCAAGTACAAGGGCCTGAATTCCATCCCCAGTTCTGCAAAAATAAAAATTGACTTTGACTAAAGAGCTTTTCATGTTCTGCAGGATATCCTTATACTAAAGTCAGGGTTGACTTACGGTTACGAGTGAAAACACATGTTAAAGTGAGGGCAAGTTACATTTTTTGTTATACAGATCTTGCTTTACCTTGGTCTTCACCATCCAGCAGAGAAGTCTAACCAAGAGGTGTAAATTAAAGCTATATTAATATACTGAGCTGTAAAAGGCTCAAGTCAACAGCTTCTAACATTACCAGGTGTTCTGATAGCCCACTACTATTACAGACTATACATACAATTACTTGCTCTTAGTTCAATAGTCTTCATCTTGTACTCTGAACAACTACTACAAAGACAACAATATGGAATGCATTAATTATTATAGCTGTCCTACTAACCTGTTGTGAATCTGTCTCATGGCTATTTCTTTTAATTAAAAATATTACACACACACACACACACACACACACACACACACACACACACACACACACATATATAAAACTATGCGGAAAAAAAAAGGAGGGCATTCATGCGGTGAAGCAACTTCCTAATTACTACCAAAAGTATGACCACAGTAATGCAGAACTAGAAGCATCTGGTGCGTTACCAAAATCCCTCAATAACAGGTTTGGCCTATTAAATTAACCAAAACCAAAAACATCAAGGAAAACATCAAGTGAAGTCTGATGCTGTGGTTATCAAAATGGGCTTTGAGTGAGTTGCTTGAATTCAAATGAGTCCCTGTGCTACGCTATGTGCTGGGCCTGTCATTCACCTCCTTTAGGAGGTGCTTTGCTGAGCTATTAAATATGTTTAATATTAGCATGAACATCATGCAGCTGTTTGGAAAGTTAAAGGCCTTGAGGCTGCTATATGTAAATATTTAAACAATAGATTTGTTCTGTTATCATTACTAACCTAGAATTTCTCTTCTAGCTATGAAGATGAGCTTCCTTACAGTATTCAAAATAGATTGAAAAATAATTATGTGGTGTGTTGTGCAGGTATTACTTTCATACAATGTTCAAAATCTATGAACATATTCCATTAATGAGAAAGTTCTTTTTTGTCTTTTTGAGACAGGGTCTTGCTATGCAATTCAGGCTGGCCTTCAGCTCACTTTTGTAGCTCAGACTGGTCTCAAACTTGCATTGATCCTCCAGTGCTGTAATTACAGGAGTGTGCCACCACGCCCAGCTAATGGGAAAGCTCTTTAAACATAAAAAAATATAAAAAAAATTCTTCATTGAAGTACAAGGTAACAATAGCAGTAACAATAATTATTTCATATAAAATGGGTATGGAATAGTGTTTCTACTATGTGTTGTTGCGAAATTTTTTTTTTACCTTAGCAAAATTCTTATGGTGAAATCCTCCTCCTACCCCTAGTGTCTCAGAATGTGACCTTACCTGGAGATAAGGTCTTTAGAGAGGGGAGAAAGTCAGAAATGAGGTCAGTAGGTTGGGTCCTAGCCCCATGTGACAAGGAGAAGGAATATCCTTACAGGAAGGGCATGTGTACGTGGGGAAGCACTCTGTACAGAAGATAGTGACCAGGGCGGCACTGTTCTAGGCCAGAGATTGTCACAGATTAACACACCATGAGAAACGAAAGGAAAAATAGAACAGATCCTTCTTCACAGCCCTCCAACAACGTAACTTTGTGGTACCTGGGTTTCAGATTTTAGTTCACAGGATAAACAGACAATGAAGTACTGCTGGTGAAGCCATCTGGTGAACAGTGCGCTGCTGTGGGAGCCCTGCCAGACTAACATGCATACTTTTAAAAGTTTTTTTCATTTTATTGAACTCTTTAAGAAAGTTGAATCAATATAAACTGAATAGAAAATACATGTATTAATTTCCACAGAGAGTAGTACATTTTGAACCTGTGTTACTTGAAAAGTATTTAGATTGTTTTCAAAGAGAGGAAGAAGAAAAATAGAAATCAAATGAAACTGTTTGAAATCTAAATATCAGAACCGGTATAGATAAATCTGATATCCATGATGATGCCATAATAGTAATATTTAAGAGTACAAAAATATTTCAAATTTCCAAAATATGAGAGACTAAATGCAATTTACAATTAAAAAATACTTTTTGGTTTAAATTTTAGTAAAGGCAAAGTAGGTAAAGGTAACATACTAGTATTTTAAGCTTAAAAATTCATCCTTAAAACATTCAGTAGCATGTGTTTGATTCGCTCTACCTGAAGCCATTTATCATAAGTACACGCTGTTAGTTTAGTGCCATAATAATTTCATAGGTTACTTCAATAAAGTGCATGGTGTTTTTCACTCCCAAGGATCAATACTGTGAGTTTGTGTGTTGCATGTGCCTCGTGTTCTGAATTCGATAGCACTGAAAGTTTGAAACGAGTTGGCCTTGACATAGCATGAAAGGAAATGGAAATGTGCAATGCAAATCAAGTTATGCTTCCAAGAGCATTTTTTAAAGAATTTTTAAATTTTATTTGTTTATTTTTTTCTTGTTTCAGAACCCTTGTTTGTTTATTTGCTCATTTTCATGGCCGGCTCTGCCCTCCCCGAGGGCAGGGCCAGCGCAGCATGTGGTGCCGGGGATCAAACCGTGGTCCCTGAAGCAGCCCAAGCTTCCCCAAGCAGGTGCTTTAGAACACTGAGCCATCCCGCCGGGCCCCCTCCAAGAGCGTTTATAAGAGCAAGAGAATATTGACTGGCATCCCGTGCTCGGCCATACAATGCTGCTTAAAATTAACTGTAAATCGAGCATAGTGGTGTGTGCTTGTAATAGCAGACCTCACGAGGCTGAGACAGGAGGATCACTGTAAATTCAAGGCTACCTTGGATTCCACAGTGAATTCAAGGCCGGCCTGAAATACATAGTGAAACAGAGTGAGTGAGAAATAAACTAAAAATAAATAAAATTAGCTGCGTTTGTGTTGATGTAGCTGCAATTAGTATCCACTTTATTCTTTATGCAGTGTAATGAAACAAGGATAGAATAACAAATTTATCTTAGTATTAATTCAAGAAGCTTTGCAGGTAGATGCTCCATAAAAGTAAACTATTAGCACCCAGAGTATTATCCAGTATTCTAAGTAGAAATGTATTGGTATGACTTTAAAAATATAAGGACATTTTTAAAGTAAGGAAAACAGGCAAAAGAGGTTAACAGGTGAACTTAATGAAGACTGTAAGATTGGATCTGTCCACCAGTTGAAAATAAGAATGTAAATAGGGAAGAAAGGAAAAGAGGCAGCATAAGAGCATAGGAGATCAGTCCTTTCTCTGGTTCCCCTCTGGCTCCAAGCAGCTACAATGATGAGAGCTCCCCGGAAAGGCAAAGGCCCAAGGCTTGTACCCTGCCACTAGTGAGGTACTGGCTGTAGCCACCGATAGTTACTTCTGCAGGCCTAGAGCAGGTCCCCTGCATGCTATCCATATTGGGACAAACTGAGTGTAAGGAAGAGCCTCACTCGCTCATGCTGCCCCTGCAGTGTGCCAGATGCTGTGGCCGCTGCCTCCGTCTCGGCCTCTCATTCCCAGGTGGCATGGGGCTTGTGATCACAGTGCATGGGGTATCTCGGCGGGCCTACTCTTTGCTGTGTGGTCCCTGGGGGCACCGCAGCAGCTGTCACTTCCCTTCTGGGCTGTGGGTGACAAGATCGTTACTAATGTAGAAAAACAAGGGATACTTGTTGTGTTTTGAAAATATTCATTTAGGATACTTATTTCAATCCCCAATGCTAATAGAAAAAAAAAATTGAATCAAAAATTAATAAATACCTATACATTCATATGTACATTTTCTTCTGTGATTATTTCTACTGTGGACCAATTTTACAATTCTGAATGAAGCAACACACATGCCCTGGTTGAAGATTATTCTCAGACAGTCACAAAGGTTTATAGTTTCCTCATTGATAGTTGTCTAATTTCTTTATCATCCTGGGCTTGTAGCTTTAGAGATGCCTGCTATTTTGTCAATAACAAAACTGTGATCCTCAGAAGTCAAATGGCTTTCTAAGGCTCACAAGGGGCATTACAACAATACTATACAATTATTTAAAAAACCACTGCTAATTAAATTACTTATACTCTGCCAGAGAAATAATTCTAAAATCAAATTGACATTTTTAGTAGAAAAATTGCTTAGGTATCCCTCAAAAGCTGGCCCAATGCACACTCATTTTTAAGGTTCATCCAAGATCTTATTGCCTGTGAATTACCTTTAGAGTCTGTAATTTGATACTATTGATCTAAAGAATTTTGGTAAGACCTTTAAAGCCTTCTGGCTACCATACAGAAATTTTAGCTTGGCTCATGTATTTTATTTCCTCAAGTACTGCAATATGTTTTGTCCCAACAAAGAAAGAGATGTGTCTTACAAGAAATTATTTCAAGGCAAGGTACAAGTACCACAGCTGAAGACACAATATTTTGTCAGATTACTCTTAATACCTTTAGATACAGAGCAGCATCAGAGAATTTGTCACAGCTAATAAAAAACAGGCTTGTCAGCAAGAACTTTGAGTTTTCTGAGATTGAAGTCATTTATATCATTACTAAGGACAGTTTATTAATTTGATTAGTTTATCTATATGATTAATGCTTTAGCTCAAAAATGTATGCATGCTAAAAGACACACTGTCAATCCACTTAAAATGTTTTCCCTCATCACGAACACATTTATGCTATCGTTAGTGCCTCTCTCTGAAGCAGCTCTGGGAAGTCCTCTTTTGTTAGCATCTTTATGAGGTTCAGTCACCAATGTGACAAACACTGCTGCTGAGCATCATCCACTGGCTCAGGAAAAGATTATGATATCAGCCAGCTTACCTAGGTGACTGACAGGATGCAACTTCTGGCTCTTCCCCGGGCCTAAATGGCCATGAAAAGATAGAGGACGTCAGACTAGTCACAAAGGAACAAATCTGATGCTAGCAAAAGATTTCCAGCACTACTGCATAAAATGGCAAGAATAATGGAATATGAGTGTTTAAAACAAGGAAGTGTCTAGAGGGGAATTGAGGGCAGTGCGTCTTTTTGCTGTAATATACAGTTTTTTTTTTTCATTTAAACATTGGCTACAGCTAATTTCTCATATAAATTATATTCTGAAATTAAATGCATGTTCTCATATAACACTAGAAAAAAGAAAATTGAAAATTGTGTTAGTTAAGGATCAAAGAACCCATGTTTCATTATAAGAAAAGTATTCTGAATAAAATGTGCAAAAGTACTTTCAACCATATTATATAATTTTCACCACACTTATGTAGTTGTATATGAACATGCTTTTCTGCATTTCACTAAATCTAGAGTATGGTTATACATTTTACTCACTACTTTATAGCATATAAATGAAGTTTTAAAGCTAAAATTAATATAATTCTTAAGTCAGAAGAATAAAGAATGGCGAGAGTTATAGCTCAGTGGCATGGTGCCTGCATGGCAAACACAAGGTCCTGAGTTTGATTTCCAGTATATAAATCAGTCAGTCAATCAATCAATCAATCATAGATGGAACATGTATAATTGATACTAAATTTATAGTAAAATATGAACAAAGTTCTTTTACAGTAGGTCAGACACATGCATTGTCTACAAATTGGTAATGAATTTTTATGTTGTTCTAAATGGAAATGCTTAAACCCTTTCAGGTGAATATTGGTTTACAGACCAATAAACAAAACATTATTTTGTCACTAGAAACATATTGTGTTTCCTATGACTTGAGAATACAAAGCTGAGCTTTCTCAAGGAATGATATTCTTTTAGAAGCAATACTAAGTAACAATGTTAGGACAGTCATTACAAAATGGAATGTCATATGAGGAATACTTTCATTTTGAAGGATTAATGCAAACATTAGTGTGCAACTGAAATAAGCCCACATTAAATACTGAATGGAGGGAGATAACATACCCAGGCGCTAACACATCTTCCACAGGTGGTGATTTTGAAATCGCCATAGAGGTCTTTGATGGCCCCTGTTGTGAAGAAACCTTCCACCATCAGCAAAATGCCATACACGAAGAAAGCTGCAGCAATGCCATAGATCACGTACTTGAAGATGTCAACCCTGGGAGGAGACAGAGCAATACGTCTCAAGAACTTTTTAGTGATGGTTCACAGAAATCGATTCTCAAGTGCCAGAGGGTTAATATATATATATTAATATATATTATATATAATATATTAATATATATTATATATAATATATATTTATATATATTATATATAGAGAGAGAAATCATACAGTACTGATTTTCATAATGAAGGCAGTGTTTTAAAGCATTTCACTTTATTTTATTATTTATTTATTTATTTATTTATTTTTTATTTTTTTTTAATTATTATTTTTTTTTTGTCTTTTTGAGGCAGGGTCTTGCTATGCAGTTCAGGCTGGCCTTGAGCTCACTTTTGTAGCCCAGGCTGGTCTCTAACTCGCACCAATCCTCCTGCCTCAGCCTCCTGAGTGCTGGGATTACAGGCGTGTGCCACCAGGCCTGGCTTTGCATTTCACTTTATATATGTAATATTTATACATGAATTTTCTTCTATATATTTTATATTTTTTGACAAAAAATTTGAGGTTTTTGTATTTGTAGATTTCTTTATTTTCCTCTTCAGTTTGTTCCTTTCCTGGTCTAGGTCAAAAGAATCTTAAATTAGGAGATACTTATGCTTCCAAATGTGTATAACCATCATAAAATGGTACTAAGGCAAAAGGAGTGATTTATAGTATAACAATCAGTCAGTTTTAAAACTTATTAAGAGAAAGAGAAAGGTTTGTGGTTAGTGGTATAGTAATTTTTTTCATAAAATGACTCAGAAACTGTATTTTTGTCATTATACTTTAATTGTGTATTTCATATTTCTCATAAAATATCTCTAGTATTTGCTGATAATGATCATCAATAATGAAAATACCATGTTTTATGGTAAATTATAATTTTAAGAATCATGTCTTGGGCTGGTAAGATGGTTCAGTGTCTAAAGCACCTGCGTAGTCAAGTTTAGGCAACCACAGAGACCATGGCTCCATCCCCAGCACCACATGCTGCACCAGCCCCACCCCCAGGGCAGGATGAGCTAGCCATTAAAAAAAAAAGAAGGAATCATGGTTTCTAGGCAGAATCACTAGTGTATATTATATATTCAGATCTCAATGAAACTGTACGGGCCCGTCAAATAGCTCAGCAGGTTAAAGCACCTGCAAGCAGGCACAGTGGCCAGGCAGTCAATCCCCGGGCCTGCCATGTGGCCCTGCTCCTGGGGCATGCTGAGACAGCAATTGCAACTGGGCATGGTGGCACCCATCTATACCCAGCTCTTGGGAGGCTGCATCCAGGTGGATCACTACATGTCTAAGCAGCTTCAGGGACCGCGGTTCGATCCCCAGCACCACATGCTGCGCCAGCCCTGCCCTCGGGGTGGGCTGAGCCGGCCATAAAAAAATGAGTGAATAAACAAAACAAAGGTTCTGAAACAAGAAAATAAATAAATAAATACATACATACATACATTCATACATACATACATAAATCTGATCTAGTAGTGAAACCCTGAACACCCTATAGACCCTTCCCTAATGTACAAAAGAAAAAAAGAAAACTAGTGTAATTCCATAATGGCATAGAAAGAAATACTCCATTTTCTCATAAATCGCTGCTCTACAGAAGAAAAATCCAAATATTTACATACAAAATATGAAAACAGTCACCCATAGAAATAATACATAGTTATAAGTAGATAGATAGAGATAGGAAAATGGATGGTTGTTAGATAGACAGATAGTTGATAGATACTGTAGATAAATATAGACAGACAGATAGACTTTTTCAATGGTTCTGCAATTAGGTAATGAACATCCATTATGGTTAGGAATAATTAGTACATCTGTGCATTACTTCGTTTCTTTTTGCTTTTTTTGAATTTTTATTAATTTTAATGATAAAGAAATAGCAAGGAGACAGTTTCAAACAAGCCAGTAGGACAGTTGAAGTAATTAATACATTGCATATTGCTGTCTTCATAGTAGTTATTCAGAGTCCAAGATGCAGACATAATATCTTGTCTAAACACTATTAGTACTAACTTTTCTTCTCATTCAACTAAGAGAAAGTAGCTATATATCCATCTTAACTATTTTTTTATGTATATATATATATGTATATATATATATATGTATATATATATATATATATATATATATATATATATATATCACTATAAAATGGTCCTTCATTTTTATCCTCCTTTTTCATTTTGTTTTGTCAGAGTTGGATGTTCCATTGCTATTAGAGAAGTTATATGTAAAAAGATTTTAAAGGACCTTTTCATACTTGATGCCAGTTCCAATCTTTTTCAGCAAAATAATCCAATATAATCCAATAGTCCATAATAGCAGTAAGTTACCAGCAGAACTAGCAGTGTCAGAAGTTGTTGACTTGAGCCTTTTATAACTCTGCATATTAATATGGCTTTCCTTTTTGTACCTTGTGGTTAGACTTTTCTGTTGGATGGTTAAGACCAAGATAGAGCAAGAGCTATATAACAAAAAGTGTAACTTTTGTATCTGTCAAGGTCAGTCAAATCCACTCAGGATTTACCCTGAAACCATGTACCGCAGTTCGCAGAACTTTAGTTAGCCATCTGTCAGCCATTGCTTGACCAATTTTATCTCTGTGAAAGCCTGAGACGATGTTTCTCTTTAGGTGACTTTCCCTAGGCACACTGTACATTGTGGATCACTTTCCTCCATGGTCCCATATTCTCCTAGATCAGAAAAATGGGATACCACTGAATTATGCGATGCCATAACACAGGTTTTCTTATGTGCTAAGACCTCACTGATCTTGAAGGACTAGGGCCTAAATATTGGTTATCCTTCAAGCCATTCTTTTTCTCTAATGTTTGTTCTGCAAACTTTAATTGTTGACTATACAGAAGAAAAGTTCAATGACATTATTACCCTACAACAGAAGCAGTTGAGCTTAACATCACTATCTGTCTGAATATCAAACACTTTAGACATAACATGGGACTGGTTTTTTCCAACAATCATTGATATTATAAACTTTAAATCCCTATAGAATGTGAAAAAACAATTACACATTTTTACATAGAAATTTAAAATCAAATCATATACAAAATTGTAGCAGGACAATCTTGTGACACTTTTTCTTGTCTCTCATTTTCTTTTATTACCATTTTTTAAAACAAATATTTGCTTGAGAGAGAACATAGCACTAACTGATTTGACATTAGAAGCTGTACTCATTTAGAAGACCAGAAAAATAGGTATTCCAGGCATGGTTTTGGTGTTGCATACTGATATCCTCAGTGCAGTTACTTAGTTCACAGATATCAGCATTACATAGGTAGTTAGTGTGAGAATTCTACCAATTATCTACTAGTTTCAAAGACCTTAGGGAAATTCTTAGAACCATCTTGTTTATATAAATGTATGGTTTTGCTCTGCCACGTTTCCTAATTTTTCTCCTTGCCCTATCTTTGTTGTTTAATCCTTAATTTCTCACTTTCCATGTAACAGTGTTACACCTTTCAATTTTTATTTCTTCTTTTGGGTGTGTATTACTTTCTAATCTAGAAACATTGAAGCAACTCATAAGCTGTGTTTTTATATTTTCAAAAAGTTCAAGATGAATCTTTAGAATAAAAGGAACGATTGGTTTAAAACGGAAAGCATATATTAAGTAATGCCAATTCTTTAAAATTTAGAGCATTTTGCATTTCAGTCAGAAAGATGAAAATGGATGAGTAGTATTCCATTGTATAAAAATACCACATTTTTTAAAATCATTCTTCAAATGATGGGCATTTTGGTTGTTTCCAAGATTTGGCTATTACAAATTGGGCTGCTATAAACATAGGTGCACAAATATCGCTATGGTATGATGTTTTCAGTTCTTCTGGGAAAATTCCCAGTGGGGGGATAGCTGGATTGAACGAAACTTCCAATTCTAGTTTTGTAAGGATCCTCCACACTGCTTTCCATCATGGTGGCACCAATCTGCATTCCCACCAGCAGTGGAGAAGGGTTTCTTTTTCCCCACAGCTTCTCCAGCATTTGCTGTCACTCTTGTCTTTTTGATGTGTACTGCTCCCGGTGTAAACTCAATTACTGTCATTCTCTCTCTCAAGAGTAGTACTTAAAAATAAGAGACTGGGCCAAATACCAAATACAAATACAATTTTGTATTTCCTTGAATTCCCAAATATCTGTGTAAAAATTGTGTAACTGCTTATATCACATTGTATGGAACATTATTAGAATATCAATGATGGTCAGAAAATATCAATTCCAAGTAAGTCAAAGATATTTGATACTCAGAAAGCCAGTGATGATAAGCTCAAGTACCTATGTTATAGAGTAATAGTATGACAAAGCTTTTCTGCTAGAGGGTTAAGAATGTAAGTTAACAGACCAAAAATTTGGAGAAAAAGAAGGGCTATGAGGATAGCCAATATTTTGGCCCTACCCCTTCAAGGTCAATAAGGACTCAGGATATAAGAGAACCTGTGCTGTAATATCCTATAACTCAGAGGTGTCCCAAATTTTCTGGTCAAGGAGATTATGGGACCTCAGAGGAAAGGGATGAATGAACTATAGTGCATCTAAGGAGAGTCACCCAGAGAAAAACATTCTCTCAGGCTTTCACAGAAAGCAAACTGGCCAAGCAGTGGCCGTGACTCGTCCCAAAGGCTGACACTAAGAACAGTTCTACAAAGTACTGTTTATGGTCCCAAACTTAATCCTGAGGGGATTTGACCCTGGAAGATACAAAAAAAATGAATGTTTTGTTATACAGGTCTTGCTTCGACTTGCCCTTGACCACCTAGCGAGGGGAAAAAAAAAGCTTAATTACAATGCATGAAACACAGAGTTAGATTGGTGAGATGAGCTTTAGAAGTCTTAGATTCAATAGCCTCCAACATTACAAACTTCACTGGTGGCCCACTGCAATTGCAGAACATTTGACTGTGTATGTATCTGCTTCCTCTTAGTCCAAAGAGAAGTATATTATTTTCCTTTTTTTTTTTCTTCTAAGCAACATCAATAGGGAGGTGGGTTATGCCCACACACTGTACTCTGTAGGACGATTGTGAGGACAATATGCAATATGTCAACTTTCAAAAAAAAAGAAAGGGGAAAAGAAAAAAAGTAATGTTGACTTAAAGGTGTTAATGTTCAATTGTTTAATCAATCTTATATACCCATATGTATTAATCTAAACTGATCTAATGATGAAAATATGTAAGATAACCATTGTTAAATTTAAACAATAAAAATATTAAATAAAAAAATAAAGAGCCAAGAGATTTTAAAAAAAGAAAGATGAAAATGTATGCTGCTCCATGTCATCAACAAAGTATACCACAAAGCTTTTTTATGATTTCCAATCTGATGGATGATTACACATATTCTAATACTACTTTATCTTAGCATACATGGAATTATGAATATTGTAATATCCTTGTTGATTATATGTAGTCTCTGTATGTATATTTATTTTGAAAATTCCTTGTTCATATATCTGCTCCCTGTTCTATAAAATTTATGCTGCTAATTTTAAAAATTTTATATCCACCTATCATGTGTTAGCAATATTTTGCACTTACATTTTTATTGCGCTTTCAATAATTTTTGAAAAAAAAAGAAATTTTTGTGTTGTTAAGTTACAGAGTTTTTTTCTCTTATTACGCTGAGATTTTAGTCAGTTAGGAACCATCACCTGTGCCAAATTGCAGAAAAATTCACCCAGGCTTTCCAGTACTATGTTTTATTTTATTGTATTACTTTTGGAATTCTGATCACTTTTGCGTTTATTCTTTGAGTGACATAAGAGTTGGTTTTAACTCTATTTTTTTCCAAAGTGATTGTATACTTCTCCCAACATCATTTATTAAAAAGACTCCATTTGATGCATTGATATTAAATATACCTCAACCCCCTTTTAGGCTTCTAGATCTACACATGCATTCCTATTTTCACAAGAGTTTATTAGAAATGAACAGTTTTACTAATACAACTTCTGAAATGAAGCAAAACAATAAAAGCTTCACTGTGCATTTGTTTTTGCATGAATTTGTTACAGATGTTGCAGAAATGAGTTTACTCCTTTGAACTTGGAAATTTGCTTCCCCTTCAGTTGTCCTATGCACATTCTAAAGTTCAAAGTTGCTGCTTACTTCCACCTGCATTCTTTTCACATAAATAATCAGGAAGTTATAACTGCCTTGAGAAAGAATCGTGGGAGCATACTCACCTTGTTCATGCACATCTGAAAATTTCTTGCATTTTCATTTTTTGCAAGGTTTTATGGACAGCCATTGCATAAACAAAAGTAATCTTGGTCAGGTCAGTGTAATCAATGAGAAAAGTTACTCTTAGTCCCAACATGCCAACTTTATAATTCTTTATGCTATGAATATTACCTAATAAAGCCAATGAGTGAATACTACCTGAATATGACATATCTAGTGATTAAGTTAATATATTGACCAGCTTTTCTATTGCTAGAATCAAATACCTGATATAATATGAAAGAGGAGGGGTTTATTTTAGCTGATAGTTTTGGGATTTCAGTCTATGGCCAGCTGGCTGCAGGGAAGAAGAAAGCATGGTAGATGAGTGTGCGGGAAAGATGATCAACTCAGCATCCAGGAAGCTCTGAGAGTAAGGGATCAAGGCCATGTCTCAGAAGCTGCCCAGTCATGTCTAGGCCAATCTAACTGAATACCACAACACTCACTATCACACTTGAGGGGCTTGAAGGGTGAAGCTAATCATGGATTATCCAGTAGGTCTTCAGTGCAACTGCTTGGATTGTTGTGGATCACAGGTGCCATGATCTTCGACAGAGCCACACAGAAAAGGAGAAAGTGTTCAAATGATGGAGACATGAATAGGAGAGAAGTCACCTCACGCAAAGAAAACTTCCAACTACCATCATTTGTAAGAGGCCAGTCTCAGAAACCTCTCCAATCCTCGCAAAGGAGTCCAGAAGTCTGTTGACACCTGGCTCCAGATCTTTGAATATATTCTTTCCTTCTTTCCTTCCTTCTTCTTTCTATCTTTCTTCTTTCTTTCTTTTGCAATGCCTGTAACTGAACTCACAGTCTTCTTAAGCAACCAACGAAAGAACTCTACCACTGCGGTGCACTCATATATTTAAGTTCATTTATTAGAATACAGTGATTTTATAGTAATACTAGAGTAAGTACTATCTCCTCTTAGAAGTGGAAATTGTTGCTTCTTACTAAGCATTTAACTCGATATATTACTTCCTAGATGAATGGATTTACCAGTGTAGGGTGTAGGTAAATTGAAGTTGATGGCTGATAGTTTCTTTTTTTTTCTTTTCTTTTCTTTTTTTTTCCAGAACCAGAGATCAAACTCAGGACCTTGCACTTGCCAGGCAGGCACTTATGCCCCTGAGCTATCTTTCCAGCTGGATGGCTGATAGTTTCATTTGCTTTTCTATTGGACTTCATAAAAGAACCCAGCATCAGCCATTTTAGAGAGTATATTGAAGCGTTTTGACAATGCTCAGAAGAGCGATACAGAAAGTTCATGTTGTATTATTCTTTATCATGATGAAAAGCATGCAAGATTTACTCTTCTAACAGACTAATTGCACATTACAGAATAGTTAGCCAGAAGTAAAATGTTGCATGTCAGATCTGGAGGTGTTTTCAGTTCACATACCTGCAACTCTATATCATGGACTAGCAACTTCTCTACTCTCCTACCCACATCTCCCCGCTGCTTAGCAGCCGCCATCTCACCCTCTATGATTGGCTATATTAAATATCTCACACAACTAGATTCATGAGCCACGTTCTTTTTTGTGCCTGCTTATTTCACTTGGCAGAAAGGCCTCAACCTTCATCTAATTTGGTTGTATTTTCACAGCAACAGGGCTGGTGCATCAGTATTGCAAGTGGTAACGCTTCCAGATAGGCTTTGCTCATAGTGTAGAATCATTTCCATGGATAACTTCCTAGCAGAATATCTAGTGTGTGTGTCAAAATGATATGCAGGAAGTTCAAAACAGTAAAACATTGTTAATAAAGGGCAAAAATGCCTAACTTTTCTTTGTGTGTATGTGTGTGTGACCTTTATTAAATTTATCCATGAGAGTGGAAATAATATCTGTATAAAGCCAAACATTTGTTGCTATAACTACTGCATCAAATTAAAATTGAAACAGTTTTAAAAACAGTCATCTCAATCAAAACTCACTACTTCAGAATCCATAGCATCTTTGAAACCACAGTAACACTTAAATATGATTAAGATTGGAATGCAGAAATATGACTGGCTGGAAAGCTAAGTAAACTTCTACCTTGCTCAAAGAGAATTATAAAAGGGAAAAATTGTGTTTTTCACAGGGATACCATTCATTGAAATCACCAGCACTTGACAGCTATTGTTTCTTTTTTCTGATAAATTGACCAGAAAAAAATAATGGATTTTGCAATATTACTAATGAATATGAATTTCTATTTATAAACTATTGTGTCTTGTATTTTTATTAGGATGCCAACGTTTATATTGTGCCTCTTTTCATTAGAATACTTTGTTGTTAAGGACTAACATACCAGTTAGGGACTCATTACATAAGCCATATGCATTTTTACTTTGTATTTATTTACATATTTGTGTAATATTTTAAGGAAAATTTAATTTATCATGTTGTCTTTTTTTCAATATTGCTGATGTGCTTACAATAACAAGCAAAATTTTAACTATTTTTTCAAAGTTTTATAAATTATATTACTCTTAAATTTTAACTTTTTAACCTATTTGAAATTTTTAACATTATGAAATTTGTACCAAATTATATGTGTATGAAAGCACGAATCTTCAGATTTCTTTTTGGTCCTTCTATTCTGTCCCTATTTTTTATGTTTAGCTAGCTCAGTGTCAACATCATACAGTACTAATGACAGCTATTCACTCAATGTGATGGGTCTCAGGTACCCTACAACTCACAATAGACAATCCGTGGTTCTCTGAATTGTCTGATATGGATGATACTTTGCTCTTATATCTTTGATATGTCACATTTGAGGATAAGAAATCTGTCCTGCTGTGTTATGTATTTCCAAATACTAGCACAATGACTAGAAAACAGTGTAACTGAAGGTAATTCAGTTAGTGAATAACTGCATGAAAAGAGAAATGAAACAAAAACTACTCTGTAAAGGATATGCTTTTGAAAACACCAACATTGTAGAACTTTAGTAAATTCTAGGAATTTAAAATATATTTGCATATTCAATATTAGAAATAACTGAAATGACCACCCTGCCTAACATGGTTCATCTTAAATCAACAAGAGTAGAAGCGTTACAAGTCGCAAGCATCTTAGAACTGGAAATCCATTATCAGCCTTACCTAAACACCTTCACTGACTGACAGAT
>PVJA010037560.1:0-20331 GCA_004027025.1 Myocastor coypus | reverse complement strand
AGTATAGTTTTCTCTATTCTTTCATTTATCCCTTCCCCATTCCTTTATTTATTGTACATGAGGTATCTGGTGCATGTGCAGAAGCATATTGCTTTTTTTTTTTTTAACTAAATGGCCAACAATATGTTTTGATTGACATCAAATGGAGATGGGATGGGGAATTGCTGGTTCTGTGAAAATAATCCCCTTTCACCACTAGTGGCATGCTCTTCAGCTCTTATCTTTATATTCCAGTAAGTTATTTTGCTCTCACTGTTCTAACAGAAAAGACAGCAACATAAATTCCTTGCATACGTTGTTTGATTGGAGAATTTTAATGTTTTTCATTTATCATTGTAAACCCAAGGACAATTTTATAACTTTTTTGTACGTAGCTGTTACATGTAGGACAATCTGTCTTTAAGTAGGAGTAAATTACTCTTTAAAAAAGAAGAATCCTAGTTTTCCTTTTAAGTCAAGTGTCTTGTTTAAATAAACTTCTTGTTTAAAATATATATATATATATATATATATATACCAGAATATATGCATATAGAGGGATAGATTATCTATACTTGGTATGATATAAATGCACTGTACATAAAATATGTATGTATTCTTCCAATTCATGCATATATAATATATACATTATCAAAATCTGAAATCCATATGTGTACATATGTAAAATATGAAAATATAAAACCTATGAGATGTATGAAGGGTACCATGATGTACAAGTGGATAAAATCATCAAGCCAAGTAACAGAATACCACACTTTAAAGGAACATATTTGCAGAAACTATAATGAGTTAGCTAATCTAGAGCTGAGTATGCAATTTAATATGGATATGAAAATATTAAACAGGTTGAAGTAACCAGAGCTAACCATAATGCAAGCTTTATTAAGATGATGAATTAGGAACCAGGGAGATAGTGCAGTGTAATAAGCACCTGCCTGACAGGCACAGGTCCTGAGTATAATCCCAGGTACAAAATTTAAAAGAAAGATGGTGAAATAGTTGTGGCCAAGTGTGTCGTAAGAACATGACCAAGTAGAGCCTCATATTGACCTCAAAATGAGCACGTTACTTATCCGCTATAAGTAATATAGCACATTACTTGCTATATTTTGTCAGTAAAGAGTTTATTTGATGGTATGAGTATTATAATTATGAAAATTAAATAAAATATGTAGTTAGAATGGTGCCTCTAATTTCACTTTGAGAAGGACTATGTGGCGAACTTTGAGAAAGAGATAGGATGCATGAAGTTTTGAGAACTATACAGACAGTGTCTTAAGTGTGAATGTTTATTTTACATAAATATTACAAATGGAAATGTGACACACATAATTATACATACCTGTGAATATGTTTAAATATACATTTGCATATATACATGTATTTTCTTACATGTAAGTACACATATCTTTACTTGTGATTAATTCAATTAAGCATTTACATCAGTGTTGAAGAAAACAGAGGGCAGAAAATGTCAAAGAATATATCTCTGTCTTGTTAAATTCAGTTTGTCACAAATTAAAACAGAGTAAGATCTATGCATAATTTCAGCCCCTGGTGAGGATTCTATCTGACTTACTGGTTTCTAGTGCATTAACTCAAACCGTCCAGGAGAATATATGTTTCAGTGGAATCCATGACTGCTTTTTCAATAATTTTAGGAAGCATAATGGTCTCCCTCTGCATCTGGCAACTGATACCATTAATTAAACTTGACAAATTAATCATAGGCTATGTTAAACACATTTGTCTAAGCATTTCACAGATATATCCAATTTCCAGTGGGAAGCAGTTAGACTAAAAAAAAATACTCAATTCTCCCATAAAATCAAGTGGCCTAATCTCAAACCTGTGTCAGAGGTTTTGCTGAAAGCTGGACCACAGTCCACTGAACAGAGCTGGACCACAAAACATTTCATCCAATACGGTACAATATCATTCTAAGGGCTAAAATTCCCCATTGCTAACGAAATAAGCATTGTTCTTCTTAAACAATGAACTCCCTCTTCTATTTTTTTAAAATTTACATATATTTGTTTCATAAAATTATATTTTAATGTATGTCAGGTACTTGCTTATCCAGAAGAATGGCTGGCACTCAGTGTACTTCTTAACTGATTTAAGAAAAGCAGCATGTATCTGTGTAAATTATCCTTATTTATATGTCATAAGTGTGTTACACAGTACAGTATCACACAACTTAATTTCCATAGTCTACAGGGACAAGAAAATAGGTGGTATTCTATGAACTGAAGCTTCCTTTATCCATTTAACCAGCTGCATGCTAAGGACTACATGGAAGCTTGGGTACCATGGGCCGTAGGCATAGGATACGTGAGGACAACCCAAACACACAGACAAGGCTAGCCTCATGGACACAGGTCTCATGTAGCTTTTATAAGGACAATGGAAATGATAAGGGGATGATACAGGCTTAGATTCTGAGGACGCCTGCCTTAAGAAGAGAGGGGGAGCCAGAACAGAGCAGACAGCTTGCGTTCTGCATGAAGCAGGATGGGAGCTTCTCGCTGCCCTGTCTCTGCACTCTGTGAAGTGAGTCCAGTCTGTTGTAACCTGTGTTTATGCAGGCTTGTTGCTCTGCATGAAAGTCTGTGAATGTCTGTCGAACTAAAGCAAAACAAAACGAATAATTACACTTCAAAACACATAGAACTACTAACTTCTTAGCAGTTTACCCCTAGCAAGTTCGTTGACTGACTTACTATCCATGTCACTTGAAGCAATCACATTTGTATTGAATGTATTTGATAAAATGATTGCTTTTTTATCTCCTTTTATATTATCTTATAAAAATTAATGAGAAATGCAATTTTAGGTCATCCTATGTTCAAGTAATTAACTGCTAACTGGTCAGGAACCATAAAAGAATACCTTATCTATTCTATTTTTCCATAAGTTCTCTTAGAACAGTGTGCTTAAGTGACTTACAATGACTCATGGAGAAAACCTCCAAAAAATTCATACAACAATAAACAATTATGTGTTTTTTGTTTACGGTTCTGTTGCTATGGTTTATGACACTTGTAGATTTGCATATGTTTAAACATCGCTGCACCCCTGGGATAAATCCTACCTGATCATGGTGTATAATCCTCCTGTTGATTTACTGCATTCTATGTGCTAGTATTTTACTGAGAATTTTTGCATCTATGTTTATGAGGGAGACTGGCCTATAGTTGGCTTTTTTGATTGTGTTTTTCTCTAATTTGGGTATCAGAGTAAATGTATATACAGATAGCTGAGAAGATTGTACTACTAATTTCTATCAGTTATTTATTTATTTATTTATTTATTTATTTATTTATTTATTTATTGTCTTTTTGAGACAGGGTCTCACTATGCAGTTCAGGCTGGTCTTGAGCTCACTTTGGTAGCCCAGGCTGGTCTCAAACTCACACCGATCCTTCTGCCTCAGCCTCCTAAGTGCTGGGATTACAGGCATGTGCCACCACACCTGGCTATCTATCAGTTTTTTTTGAAAATACAGTTAATGTTTAAATTTTTTACGTTGATTCACTATATGTTAATATCTATAATCTGAGCAACTACTCTGAGGACAGCAATGGGCAATATCACAACCACAATTGAATACTTTTCATCTTGGTCTTTCAAACATATACCATTTTTAATGTCTGATCTATTATTACACTCTCTTTAAAATAAATTAAAAATAAAAATATATAAAAGACAAGGAAAAATTGAGGTTTATTAAAGAAAGGGTGCATGTCTGCTTGTTTGGTCAGTCTTGCATATCTATACCTGGTAGTGTGAGCAAAAATTGTGATGGACACAATACAAATATAACACTCATTTGTAATATTCTATTTCTGTCCTGAAATTCTATACCCTTTGTATGGTTCTGTATTTCTTTGTTTTAGTCTTTGTTCTTATTATTCGTTCTAGTTTTCATTTGTGTTTTTCTCTCTTTTTTTTTTTTAAGAATTTTATTTTATATATATATTTTTTTCCTTGTTTCAGAACTTTTGTTTATTCATTTATTTTCATGGCTGGCTCAGCCTGCCCTGAGGGCAGGGCTGGCGCAGCATGTGGTGCCGGGATCGAACTGCGCTCCCTGCAGCCGCCCCCTAAGCAGGCGCTTTAGACCTCTGAGCCATCCCGCCGGGCCCCCGTGTTTTTCTCTTTAAAATGAATAGGAAAAACAATAATCATCATATTTTTTCACTTGTGCAAATATCTGACACCTAGCCAAGAATAATGCATAAAAACACTCCAGGGCTACTCCCCTGCACTTATCTACAGGATTTAATGTGCCTTCATCAATTTATTACTTTTCCTGGAAGGAGGTAAGAGGGGCACAGCCACAAATATGTTGTTTATAGACCGAAAGAAAAGTGCTAAGAGGCTGTCCTTTGATATTTGTATTTTAAATAATCACAAATTAAGGCATGATTCAAAATATGCATAGATAGGGCTGGGAGTATAGCTCAGCGGACTAAGTGCTTGCTTAGGTAAGCACAGGGGCCAGAGTTCCATCCTGATGCCGCATGCCACGCCGGCCCTGTCCTAGAGCACGCTGAGCCGGTGATGGAGTCTGGATATGGTGGCACATGGCTGTAATTACAGCACTAGGGAGGCAGAAATCACGAGGATCACTACAGTCTGGGCTCCGAAGTGAGACCCTGCACAAAATATGCATAGGCTGAGCTAGTTGGCGTTTGTCTATAGTCACAAGACTCTGGAAAGCTAAGGAAGGAGCACAGCAAGGTCTGCTCCCCCTCATCAATTTAGCTACCCATCAAGAGCATAACTAAGAAGGGATTGGGCATGGAGGACTCATTGTGAAGCCCCTGGGGTCTGTCCACAACACCACAAAATAAAAAAGAGTAAATAAGTATACATTCACTAGGAAGTAGAATTTCAATTTTCTACAAAATTAAAATAAGATGTTTTCTCCCTCTTTTTCAACTATCGCCATAATAGTTTTGTAATCAGTTATTTGATTAAAAATATTTTCACTAATTCACATATCTGTCTTTTATAAATTCCTTCAATATAAACACAAGTGTATACTATAGTCTAACCCACTGTGTGAAACAGTAGTTGTTGAATGAACAAATGAAATGATGAATAAAAATGTAGAGGTAATAAACTATGTATTGTTCTAAGTATTGGTAAGGTTTTCTATGGCAAATGACAATGATTCAGGGAGCAATATCATGTGATAATTTCTGTCTAAAAGTTTGAACAGGTTTTTGAGACTGAGTCTCACTTTGTAGTTCAGTGTAAACTTAAACTGACTATAGTTCAAGCCCCCTACGTCAATCTCCAGAGCACAGATTACAGGCATGTGCTACCGAGTCTAACTCTATATTTACTTGAATTTTATTTGTAGTAATGTGTTTGCAGAAAGTGCTGATTGCGTTCATCATGAGGAGTTGCTGCATATACATTACACATTTTAACTTTTTAATGTTTGACTTGTTCATGAAAATGAAAATAAATTAAATAATTTTGAACTACTGCAAAATGCATTGTTTACCACAGGTAGGAGAAAGTAAGAACTACATCATATTATACCCAGCATCTTGGGTCTATCTGGAGAAGCTGGATAAAATGAAATAGGATTAGCGTAAGGTCTATCTTTCTGTATTCCCGAAGTGAAGCCTTTGTTTGTATATCTCTTTTCCCATCTGAAATAGCTGCTCAATAAGTTGGAACTCACAATATGCAAAATATGTTACTGCCATGTGGCAGGTAGCTTAATGCATTTTATGCCTGAATAAATGAAAATGAAATTTTAGCTGAAAGAAGTGGTATAGCAAATGGTTCTTCATAGGGCTGCTGGGACTGAGGGATAGGGCTCCCATGGAGTAGCAGTGACAGTGTGTCTGATTCATATTTTAATTGCCAGAATGAAATTAGCCATAAGTTCAGGCATGCTAATGAACAGGAAGCAGAATTAGCTTTTTCTCTGCCTACTGAATTGTCTAATGTTTCTTGAGTGGAACAAACAGAGCATCATAGAACCAATTAACACCCCAAGGTGTTACAAGAACTGGAACTTTCAGATTAACATAGACTGTCCTTGTACAAGATGCTTTGGAAATGACACTAATTCTCAGTAATAAGTTTTCCCCAAAAAATGATAAAAGTTCAAGTAGTGGGCTGAAATTTCCCAGTGAATTTTTCACTACACATATGATAAAATAACATTGATTTAGTCCATGTTTCCATGATTAACCTGTGCATATAATCTTCAGTTTCCTTTTTAGCAGTACAGTTTCCTTTGTTATTTTTTGCAGCTTTAGAGAAAACTATTCTTGGCTCAATTTCACTTATGAAAAAGACATATTTTTATTTTATTCTTAAGATATATACTACCACCAATTAATGCTTTTATTGTGCATAAGAAGTTTGCTTTCCTAGAGATGAGTCAGTGGACTTTTAACTTTAAAAGCACATACTTTATATTTAGTTACTCTATGTAGTCTAATTATGAGAATAATTCAAAGCCTTGAAATTGTCATAGGTCATAAAATTCTGTCTACTAGAGAGCTTTATACTATTACTGCAGGTTTCTCATTTATATAGAGAAAATGTAGGGTTATGTTTTGATGACATCATTTACTTATTCCATGATGTATATTCTGTAGGTGACAAATATATATACACATTGTGGATAGCCTGGAAGCTCAGGTTACAGATATCAAGCTCTAAAAATGATTTTCTGAATGACATAGTTTAAAAATTTGTAAATTAATATGGAAATATTGTTGAAACTCTGTGTACCTACATATCCACGCTGAACTACATAGCTGTAGAGTAGAAAATGAGAAATTCACATAATTTTAAGAATTTGATAGCCAAGGAAATCAAGAGAAATGCATATACGTTGCTAATACATTTTTCTCTGAGTCTACATTTTTACTGTAAAATTTTGAATATAGCTTCTCAAGAATTTCCGTATTACAAAATAATGCAGCTTTTGAAATAATGGCGAGAAAAGTGAAGGAACACAGGGAAGAAACTAGAATCACTGATGACGGGCATGCAAGCACATTTGTTATGGGCAGTAATTTAATTAAATTTTGATACTATTACTAATAGTGAATCTGAAAGACATGCATGATATTTTTAAGGAGAGTACAAATTAGAATTCAAACATATTGAAAGAGATACAAATTTTCACTTAGCAAGTAATCTCAATTTCACGGCATTTTTTTGGAAATACATAGTATGCTATTCTGAACAGTTATTCATATTACCAGATGTATCCATGCAAAATTGGAAGAAAAAAGAAATGTTTAAGTACTTAAGAAGACAAAAAAAGAGCAACAATTGAAAGAAGGAGAAACAAGTTATAGCATTAACTACTTCTTTCCACAGACCAGCAGAAATGCACAGTAGTTATCTAAACCATCCTGCTTATATGCGTAGATTAAATCTCTTTCCCACTCCCTCCCCTGTCCTCTACAACTCAGTAACTCTTTTCTCATCTTGATTTCATTCCCTATTACCAGTATCTATTGTACACTTTAGATGTTATTTTTCTCCTTTAGGTTCTCACACTAAGGAGGCAATATGATATTTGCACATGAAAATCTGATTTTTTTTTCACTTAAGAGTGTTCTCCATCTATACCCATTCACCGACAAATAACTTATATTTTCCTGTTTTATAGCTGAATAATATTCCATTATGTAAAAATATTACATTTCCTTATCCATTCTTCAGTTGATGGGATGGGTGTTTGGGTTGTTTCCAGGATTTAGCTATACCAAGTTGTGCTGCCATAAACATGGGTGCACATATATCACTGTGGAATGAGGTTTTCAGTTCTTCTGAAGAAAAATATTCAGGAAAGGAATAGCTGGCTTGAATGGGGTCTCGAATCTTAGCTTTTTATTTATTTATTTATTTATTTATTTATTATTATTATTTTATTTTTTGTCTTTTTGAGACAGGGTCTCGCTATGCAGCTGAGGCTGGCCTTGAGCTCATTGTTGTAGCCCAGGCTGGTCTCAAACTCGCACCAATCCTCCTGCCTCAGCCTCCCGAGTGCTGGGATTACAGGCATGAGCCGCCACGCCTGGCTGTTTCAAATCTTAGCTTTTTAAATGAATCTCCACACTGGTTTCCACAATGGTTGTATCTATGTATAAGATACAAAGGACTTTTTAAAATATCAGTCCCCCAAATTCAAAGGGTTAATCCAAAAAATGAGCATTTGAGATGAATATACACCTCAGGGGAAGAAATACAAATGAAAAGTAGATATGTGCAAAAGTGTTCCACAACATTGGTCATTTGAGTAATGCAAATTAAAATAAACCTGAGTTTGCATCTCACCCCAGAAGGAATGACTTCCATCATGAAGTGAGGCAATAACAAATAGTGGAGAGGTCTTTGAGAAAAACGAACCCATCTGCACTGCTGGTTGGTGTACACACATGCTGCTTTTAAGGAAATAATTGATAAGAATAAAAATTTGTTTTATAAAGAAAGCAAGGGATGCTTCTGTGACCATTTTTATGATACATAACAATTTTATGTCATTGTTTCCTTTTAGAGCATTAAATTTGAATGCATTATTCAGTCAACTGACATTAATTGAAGAACTTTGTATTGTGTGTGTGTGTATGTGTGTGAGTATGTGTGTGAGTATGTGCACATGTGTGAACACTATACCAAGCACAATAGTAGGAATTAGGAGAGAAGTGATATGGTCCTTGCATCACTGGGCAGTTGAGAGATGTAAATCAAGACAACAGTGAGGTTCCATCTCACCATGGAAAGAATGGTTATCATCAAGAAACAGACTAATAAAATTGCTCCAGTTTGTGGCTGGTGGAATAGTTCAGCATTCCGCATTGCCTGTTTAGGCTACTTGGCAGATAGGGGAACCATAGTTCAATCTCCCATACCACATGCTGTATTTGCTCTGCCGTCAGAGTGGGCTGAGCCAGCCTCCACCCAAAAAAAAATGCTCCAGCGGCTGTGAGGTAAAATAGGAACCCTTCTCCATTATTAGTGATAGTGTAGACTGGTACAACTGCTGTGGAAATCAGTGTGAAGATTGCTCAAAATCTCATATTGGAGGACGCATTTGACCCAGCTATTCCCAGCTGGATAGCTTCCATGAAAAAACATCATTGCACCTAAGAATATGTGTACTCATGTTTATAGAAGCACAAATTATAATAGCTAGTTCTGAAATCAACCCAAAAGCCCATCAACAGAGGACTGGATAAAGAAAAGGATACGGTCTCTTTATGCATCTACTCAGCCATTAGGAAAGATAAACTAGAAATATTTATAGGTAAATGGCTACAACTTGAGATCATACTGGTTAGTTAAATAAGTAAGACTCACATGTGTACATGTTGTATTTTTCTCTATTTTTTGTATATTCTCTCTAGTGTGAAATGATAAGAGTAAATAAGATTCAAACTGTAGGACCAGGGATATAGGGCATTGGCATTAACACCTGCCTGACAAGTACAAGATCCTCCTTTCAATCCCTTGTATCAGAAGACAAAGATCCAAAGTATGCAATGATACTGTGAAATGGGAGGAAATTATTCAAAAGGAAAGAGAAATTGGGTTAAGGAAATGAAGAAAGATGAAAGGGAAAAATACTAATTTCTCTTAGTGCATTGAAAAGAAAGAAATTATTAGTATTGTTTGAATTATTAAATGCCCACGTCTTGGGCTCTGAGTAACCAACTTAAAGGTAACAATGCAGGGGGCTCAGCAGGATGGCTCAGTGGTCTAAAGCGCCTGCTTAGGAAAGCTTGGGTGGCTGCAGGGACCGCGGTTCGATCCCCGGAACCACATGCTGCACCAGACCTGCCCTCAGGGCAGGCTGGCCCAGCCATAAAAATAAATAAATAAACAAACAAAAGTTCTGAAACAAGAAAAAAAAAAAAAAGGTAACAATACAGAATAAATAAGTCATTGTTATTCTCCTATTTTTTGTTTTGAAATTTTGTTTTAATTTTTCTCTACAAAACAATTTTTTAAAAAAATATAAAAAGGGAGAAGATACAGATGTGCATGTGGTGAAAAAAAAAAAAAAAGAACCCTCCTCTTAACACACTATAATGTTCATGGAAATTTTAATTCTACAGCTACTGAACATTTCAAAATGGAGATCCTTCAAAACGCTAAACATAAAGAGATTGTTTGATACAGGTATAACACTTTATAGCACTCTGAAATAATGGACAGCATACTAAGGTGATGTAAGTATGATAGTATTTATAACCACACAATTCCCATCAGCTAATCTATGGGAAACAGCCTAAATGCTTCTCAGTAGGTGAATGCATAAATACAAAAAGAAAGGGCATTTGTTGGCTGCCCCAGGACATTTCTAACTGTGTATAAAATGTTCAAATTTAGCTCGTGTTGTTTGCGCACAGTACATGAAACAACCAACAGATTCAGGACTTTAAAATGTTTACCTTTCTTTTTTAGCTGATGAGGCATAAACAAAACAAAACTAATTTCGATGTGGTATTAATTTCTAAAAATAATGTTGAAATAGACTCGTCTATTGAAATATATCAGCTATTCATCCATATCATGTGATCAAGTTGCTATCCTAAAACTTGATGAAAACAACAAAGTGAAGACAACGGCTTTCTTTCTCCTGGCATCTAGGGTATAATTTTTTTTTTTTTTTTACTTTTGTCATGTCTTCTACCTTTTGGGAAGGGAGCACACACTTAACATGCAAATATAGCAACCTTAGAAACCAGATTCTCTTCTCAGTCCAGATTGTTCTCTTGACGCTATTTTATATTTTCTTTGGTATTGATGCTGGTTTTTTTAATGAATTTCTCACATGAATTTTGTAAGAGCTGCACTCTCTGTTGTGCTCAGCATAAGTTTTTTGTTAAACTAAAGTATCACTCAGCTAATGATTGAATAACCGTGTCTCGAATGGTCAGACCAATACCAGTCCTTGTTTTCAGAGATTTCTGGGAATGTTTGATAATTTCCCTTCAGTGCCCAGGGAAAATTTAATTCTGTGTTTCATTGTACACTTTTATAAAATCTCAACATCAGTCACAGTTAAAAGTCCACAATACTTTAGACATTTCTATTTAATACCCACAACCCAGACATGCACTCAGCTCTATTCCTGTGTCATGAACTTAAGCTTCTTATGAACGTTTACCTCCCAGTTCACCAGTTTCTCTTTTGTATTATTATTACTTCATCAGATGATCATTATGCATTATGCTTTCTAATAAATTAAACAAAGAGCTTCAAATGTGGGGCAGCCTTCCCTGAGTGAGGCCTAACTCAGGTCAAATATAGATAAGCTTCTCAAGAGCTGCATTTCTTGAAAACATCAAGACTTTCCAATTAATGGTAAACCTAAGGGAACTTAGGTTTTCTTTTCTGTCTTTTAGCTCCTGAATGGCTCAGGTCATTTGCAGTAACACAGATCTACTGATTTCCAAGGCTACATTGAAGGTCACATATTGCAGTTTGGGATGAGAATAACATAGTTAAAATACTGTGAAACTTGTCTTGACAAAAGCTCTGCTTCTGTTATTGTAAAAATCTAGTTAATTTAAAAGATTTTAGAATTGATTTTGATTATATGGTCCACATTGTTTTTCTTTGGAAAGCCAAAAAATCTTTGGAGAAACTTATTCTAAAATTCCCACTGATTGGACTATGTATGCAACCATTTTCTCTTAATTCAATGAGAAGAATTTTTTTGTACCAACAATGATTAGGAAAATCATCATGTCTACCTTCTGTTCTCTGTATAGCTACTATGAAGACAACATTCATTTTATCAATTATTGGGAATGTACAAATGCACTTTAAAACTGTCATATTGTTATTTATTAAATGTAATTAAAAAAGGAAAAAAGAAAATTCCCATTGTTGAAAAAATAAATATTAAAAAATTGCCACTTATATAATTCTATATCATATCATATATATAATTTATGCAATTCTATATCATTTATACTTTGCATTGGCTCATTTATTGTTAGCTTTAAATAAAATCAAGCTGAGCTAGTAAAATTTCCTTCATGTTTTTTTTTTTTTTTAATTGTCACTGACAACAGCATACAGTAGGATAAATCTTAAAACAATTCAACATGGTAAATCAAATCACTGAAACAGCTTTGCCTAAAAAGAATGAAACAACTGAAAAAAGAATGATGATAATTAAAAGACAACTTCAAAAACAGAATTATACTGACATGAAAGTCTTCCAGAAGAAAATTACTTCCATTTGATAGTCACTATATAGTAAAAATGCAAAGTTTAACATTTAAGTAAGTTTACTTAAGCAGCTGAGGGGAAAAATGTTTGTTGGGATTCTAGATTTTGAGAAGAGTTTTTTTTTTTTTTTTTTTTTTACATTCTGTTCCTCTATACATAAACACACACAAGAAAGGAGAGTAGACAGCAGAATGGAAAAAGTGACAGTAAGAGAGACAAAGAGAGAGAGACAGAGAGAGAGAGAAAGAGAAGCATGCAGACAGACAGACAGAGACACAGAGAAACAGACACAGACACAGAGAGAAAGCTTTTGCATTGAGTCTGTTGGTGCCTGTAATGTGATCTTAGAAAAATATTTCTTTCATCCTCTCTTGATTTTGAAATTTTATAAGCTAGGAGTAGTAACTGTAGAATTGTAGCTCGCTCCATTCTAAAATTAAATTGTATGTATGTGAGTGTATGCACATATGTGTGAGTGTTCAACACAATATACTGTAAATAAAATATAAGAAGTTAGCAATGAAATGTAAAACAACTCAGAATTTAGAAATCACGAAGGGCTGTAAAGACAGCTCAGGAAACCTATAAACAATCACAGGGAATGGGTTTGATCCCTGGGACAGCTTGCAACTCTGTCCCCTGTGTTGGGATGGCCACTGAGACTGGGTGTGGTAGTGCATGCCTGCAATCCCAGTGCTAGGGAGGCTGGAAACAGGAGGACCACTTTGAGTTAGACATGCATTGTGAGACCCTGTACCAAATACATAATTTTGAACAAATAAAAAATTAAATAAAAGAAATCATGGAGATATACCAGCACATCCGTAGAAATAATGTTTAATATATAAACACTGTATTTCAACTCAAAATGATATTTAAAGAATTATTTTATCGTTATGTATTTTCTTATTTTTTTGAAAACAAAACTTTGACATATTTTGCTCTAAATATAGATATTAATATCATGTACAATAATGGGATCTACATAATGGCTAAAAAAGATGTGGTATTTTTATAAAATGTCGCATTGCTCTCCTATGAAAACAGATAATCTTGAGGCCTTTATAGATAAATGGATGCAACTAGAGGCCATACTCGTAAGTGAAATAAATCAGACCTGCATGAGCAAACATCATATTCTCTCCTTAGTGTAAGAATCTGAACGAGTAAATAAAATCTGAAAGATACAATAGATACTGTGAAAGGGAAAGAGTACTTTCAAAGGGAAGGAACAACTGAGTGAGGAAAATGACATAAAAGAAAGATAAGGGAGAAAAGATTCACTTAGATATAGCTTGGATAACTGCACTCCTGATTTCTTCTGGTCTATTAAAAGCAGCAGTTAATGTTTATGCTCTTTTCTCCTTTTTAATTTCTTATAACTTGTATTAACCAATTTTATATACTTATATCTGGTAGTCTAAATAACCAACTTTAAAATAGCATTATATGGGCTGGGGATACAGTTCAGTGGAACAAGTGCCTGCCTGGGAAAACAGAAAAGACAACATTATATTATTTAGTAGCCACTGTTGATTTTTCCTATTATTTTGTTTAGTGAAACTGTACAATTTCTAATGTTTTTTAAAGTATTTTTATACTCCTTTAGCAATATTCATGCATAAAAAAATCACACAATCAATTTCAAGTAAATTGTAGATAAATAAGAAGAGGAAATGATAAAAATTATCAAATATGTGAAAAAAGAATGCACACTATATGACCCAACCTGTAATTAATAATTTTGAAATGAATTAAGTATAGCAATGTAGAGAAAGACTGGCTGCCAGGGGTTAGTCAGGAAATGGAATCAGGAGAAAAGTGATTGTAGCTTTCACAGGACAATAGGAGGGAACTTGTAGGGACAGGGATTTTCAGTATCTTGACTATGCATGCAACAATGTAACGTTTGGTATACTGTAAGCCAGTGGTTCTGGCAATACAGTGACCCCACAATATGGTTCCTCATGCTGTGCTGACCCCAAACCAAAAAATAATTTTGATGGCTACTTCAAAATTGTAATTTTGCTACAGTTATGATTTGGAGTAAAATAATAAAATAAAATACCTATTTTCCGATGGCTTTAGGTAACCCCTATGTTTTGGTTGTTCGACTCCCACTAGGGTCGTGACCCACAGGTTGAGAACTGCTGCTTATGCAGTGTGTGATAGGTTTACAAGAGATCTCCGTGGTAAGAAACTATGTAAAGGGTATATAAAGCTTTATAAAGCTCTTTATATAGAGCTCTTTCTGTATCGCTATTACACTGCATTCCAATATATAGCATTTATATGAGCTCTTTCTGTATTGCTATTACACTGCATTCAAACATATAGCATTTATATAATTAAGCTACATTCTGTAATATCTTATTTCCTTTGAGGCACATCACCTGTAAGCCGCCCAAATCTTGAAGATCAGAGACATTTACTGTCCACATTTTTTTCTGTCCCGTCTGGACAACAACCAGATTTTAATAACATAAGTTATTATTTGTATTAAAACTTCCCTGCACCTAAAACCTTTCTTTGACTTTATACACCTTTATACTCATTTCTTGCTAAAATTTTAATACAAATGTTGCAACTGAGTATCAATTATTCTGCATTCACTTTTTCACTAGTGTACAACTTTCCCTTTCCTCTCTCTCTTTTGGTGTGTCCAGCACCATGAACTCTCTTTTGATCATGTAAACCGCTATCTGCTATAAGATTTCCATGGTCAGATCCTCTGAAGCCAGTTCTCTCTCCTTGTCATGTTCTTCAAGAGTCTGCTGTCCATAGAAGAACTTAGTCATGTGCTATAAGGTTACCATTAATGAGCAATGAGAATCTAGAGACTGAAAGACTTCCGAAAGAGACAGGAAAGATGACAAACTCACCAGGGACCTCATACTGAAATTCAGCCTCAAGTGATGTATCACACAACAAGGTTCAAATAAAACGGCGTTTTATAGTTGAAAACCAATGACTGATATTTTCCATTCTATTCAGGCAAAGGTGCTACATTACAGAATTTTATTCCTGATTTTACAAAATACCAGGAACATGAAAATCTGCCCACTTTAGAATTTCCCAAATGACATTGAAATGCCAGGAGTGTAGTGCTTTGAATAGGTAAGATTTTTAAAAATAAAACAAAGCAAAGAACTCTTAAAATGAAGCTTACTTTTAACAATGCAGTTCCTTAATCCTATAAGGCCTTAAGACTTTTAGCGCTCCTGGTTGTCTTACAGTTGCTACCACACGTGGTGCATGAAAAATGGTCCTTTCCTACTGCTCTATTTCCCACATATTTTCTTACTTTAATAGCATCAGAAAAATCTCATAATCGCTGCACCTGCATTTGTCATCTTTTCTCTGTGTGTATAAAATTAAGCAGAAGCGATAGAGGGAGCTCTAGCAGCATTTATTCCTGAGTTGTTTTTATCATTTCTTGAGAGACTGCAATCTCACAGGCTCAGTGAGGATGTAACATCTGGTGAGATCCACTGTGATTTTCCTGAGTAATATTTACATATATGAAATAATACATGTAAGGCCCAAGCACTGAGACTGTGTTAATATCCACAGCCTATTTCACTCTTATGAACATACATGAAATCATTGTTGCCCAAAACACATTCTGACCAGGCCTACCTTCTATTTCTTATTTCCTCACTGTCATTATAAATACCAAGTAGAGTTTTAAAAATGAATACTTAAAGATGTTTGGTGCATCATCGTAAGATTATCTGTCTTTCATGAAAGAGAAAATAGAATGCTCTGCTCTCCATTCACTTCTATTCTGACTAGTAATATTTTTGATTTCCTGGTCTTGAAACCTGGTTCTACTTTAACTCTCCTGTAGTTCTAAAAATATGCAGCTTACTACTCCCTTGACTTTCCACATTCCTATTTTAATCACAGGTAATCAGTGTGATGACAGAAAGAGCCAGTGACCTTCTCCGGAAGAGGTCTCTTTCAAATGTCTCTCCAGAGACTGGTGCAAGAGAAAATGCAAAGCTCATAGTGGTGGCTATTAAGAACCAGTAGAAAAAGTGCTACTAAAGGAAGCCGCTCAGCACAGACCACAAAGTTCCTCCAAAACCACCACCTTCACCTCACAGTGAATGGCAAGACTGCCTCTCCTCATTCACTGGAGCCTCTCTTGGATGAGCACACCAGTGCTGCCACTGTTATAACATGGAGCAAGAGACTTCTTTCACCACTTCAAATCTCAGGAAAATTATTAAAATATGAAAGGATACTGAATGGCACTCCTCAATAAAACACAAATTTCATAATTAGGACCCTTGTCATGCAGATTTTCTTCTTCACACTAGCTCTGAACTTTGATCTTTATAAAGTTAAGACCTTAGCATCCATATTACAAATGTTTTCATATTTCATAGACTTCTGTGGTGTTTGACAGTGTTGTAATGACAGTTTGATTAGTCTTGCAATATTCTGTATACTGAATACTCATGTCTTTATTTAGCAAATATCTTGGAGACAGAATTAAGGCAATACTAAATTGTCATTTTATAAAAAATAAGATTTATTTTCTTGTACATACTTTGTATATGAAGTACAGAGTCCTATGAAAATGAAAACCATTCTCTAATTGCAAAATGGACTTTCATAGGAAGATCTTACCAAATGTTACCATGTTTCCAATCATGGCCTCACCAGCCAAGGATTTACGTACTTGGAAATAATTATGGAAAGAGTAATAGTGTAATAGAATAAATGTGATACACATCTTAAACATTCAACTGGAATAATTATCAGCCCTGTTTCATAAAATGAATGGAAAGTCACAAATTATGATAGATTCTCCCTTACTAGAGAAGAAACATAAAGCAATCAATATGTAAAACCATCCCAAACACTAATGTGATTTTACTTCTTCAAATGTACATCTTTAATATTAGGAGCATTATGTGACTTGCTTCCCCATTTGACACTGCATTTAATTTGCTTTACCTGAGCAATGGTGTTTATAATCTGATTGGTTGGCCATAGTTTTGTCCCACTTCATATCCAAGAAAGTGAATTTCCATGTCTTCTACACAACCTTAGATCCACCTCACCACATGGTTTTCCTCTATAAAAGTTCCTGGAAGAGACGGCATCTGGGGGACAACCCACTAGGAACCCCGCTCCTGTCCTTCTCTTGGACAGGAACTTTCTTTTCCTCAAAACTATTCTGCTTATTAAAAAATAATATTAGGAGCATTAACTATCTATAAAGTATAAGTAAATGGAAGATTTCACTGAAAGCATTTTGGAAATGAGTAGATTTCAGTGAGTGGCTTGAAGATTTCCACAATTAAAACTTAGCATATCTATTGTATATTACACTTAGATTTCAGGTTGTGAAAAATTCATAAGGTATTGTACTAGCTTCCAGAGGTAAAGACATGTTGACTATCACACAAATTCTTAGAGAAAGAAATGTTCAGAATTTTTCATTTTTAAATTTTGAAATAATTTTATAGATTTTTACCTGTGTGAGTATCCGAATCTCAAAATCCAAAGTATAAAATACTAAAGTTTTTAGATCTCAGATTTTCAGATTTGGAATGTTCAACATGTGTTTCAAGAAAAGGTAGACACTAAAAACAGAATTTTATTTTATAATGAGCACTAGTTCATGCCACCATTGCCATGGTTAAGAGTGATCATGGAATGTTTCCGTGGGTAATTTCATGAGAAGAAGACATGGAGGTCAGATTTGACACTGTGTGCAATTTGGGGAAGAGACTGGGATGCCAGTCATTATCAAAACACTATCATTTTCCACTCTTGAAAACTTAGAAATAAGTAGCAAGGAAGGAGTAGCTACTCTGCAATTCTGAAATTCTTACATGTGTTGAAAGTACAGAAGAACCAAGGGGCAACTAGTACACACAGAAATTGTCCACAGTGTAAGTGAAAAGGCTTGTGGTATTGTTTTCATTATTTTTTTCTTCTTGACTGCTTCTACCAATAAAATTTAAAAGTTTATATCAGTACTTTTAAATGATATTGTGCAATGAAAACAGCACTTTCTAGGGCAGAAAGTAAAGCAGCTTAGCACGCTGAGTAAATTTCTAAGTATCAAAGAAATAACTCTTTTCCGCTGGGCTAAGCTAGGACCTCAAATCATCACAGGGAGGAAGAACCCATCAGTACCAGTTCTGAAGCAGTTGGGATGGTTCCTATTACCAACCAGAGAGGAAAAACCCTGACTAGGACCTAAATAGAAGTCTTAGCTTGCCATTGTTTGGAGAGCTAGCTTCATAGAGCTTTGTAATTTAACTTGACTCATGGATTAAGGATTAGGATTAGGATTAAGGATTAGGATTAAGACTAAACATTTTATTTAACACATTCTTTGTTTGATAAGGAGATGGAGAACTTCTTGATGAGATAATCATGTGAAAATTCCACCTTTAAATAGCAGAATGGATCTTTATTAAAATTACACTCATCCTTGAAATAGAGTGAAACACTCAAAAAATATCGAATAAAACAAATGAATTAATATTTTCAACTCTTCAGGATAATAAGGTCATAAACAGTTCAGAATCACTGGTGATTCTTTGAAAAGAAAGACACAGTCACCTATATTGACTCTTCATACAGAAGTAAAGGACAGCTAAAAAAAGACATTAGTGTAATATGGACAAGCTGTTAGAAGAAAGGGTAGGAAGCTATGATGTTAGATTTTTAAATGTTCTTTTCATGTTATTTTAAGAAGTAGGTAAATTGCACACTATCACAGAATACATCTTAGAGTAACATTCTTTATGGATTCTCCACAATATTGGAAAACTGTCAAAACAAGAGGTCTCAAGATGTAGTATCAATCACATAGATACGTACAATAATACACAGACCGGAAACTGTGCTCTGTGTGTGTGTGTGCGTGAGTGTGTGTGTGTGTGTGTGTGTGTGTGTGTGTGTGTTATAGACAATCCTGATTGAATCTGTCTTATTTGATTTAAGATAGAATAAGACACCAGAATTTTATGAGGAAGAAAAATAATTGGAATACTGACTGCTTGTTTTTCGAAGTAATACACTCACTCCTTGATTTATGTTATAATCATTTATCCACCTAATAATTACTTTAAAATAATGATATAATAAATAGCTGAGTGCCAGAACCTATCTAAATATGACTGGGGCTTTTACTATTGGCCTCATGGTTATTGAAATAGAATTATGCTTTCCCTTGTAAATTTCTCCTGACTGTATACCTGTCTCATACTTTAAAAGTATCCTTTTCTATTCCTTTTCTGCAAATATTTATGTAGCCCCATTATTTATTTATGAATTTATAGTATATGTTTGCAATTGCATTTCATGTTCTCAAACTTTACATAATAGTGCCATACAGCACAAATCATTAAATAACTTGCATTTTTGGAAATTAGTGTGATTTGAGGACATCGGTGCATATCATCCCAATACATTGCCTTGGAATTCAGCACATTGTTGCAGTTCACCAATGTCTCATATTTTATTTATACATATCCTATTGATGTGTAAATTATTTCCAATTTTTCTTTTTAATTGCTAAGCTGTGATTAAACCCTTTGATGTATTTTTCCCCAAATGTATGCCTGGAAGTGCTAGGTTGGCTGGATTTTAAGAAATGGATAGTAGCCTTAAATATACTTGAGAAAATAGTAAGAATTTTGGGTGGCTTACTTGATTTAATCGCAATCAATTCTATGCCTATAAATAAAGATAGTAATTTTTGCAGGATTAAATGGATATTAAGGGCTGGTGAGATGGTTCAGTGGTCTAAAGCACCTACTAAGGAAAGCTTAGGTAATTGCAGGGACCACAGTTTTGCCCTCGGCACCATATACTGTGCCAGCCCTACCCCCAGGGTAGGCTGAGCAGGCCATTAAAAAAACAAAACAAAAACAAAAATCTAAATTCATATCAAATGGCTCATCTTTTGTGAAAACCTTAATAAATAATACAAAAGTAGATCCTCTCCACTTTGTCATCTTCATTCAAATTGTATCTATGTACAAGGAACTTAGCACCCAGTACTTTCACTGAGACATTCAGTGTTTCTTATACTTATGTAAGTAGAGAAATCACCTA
>PVJA010037559.1:0-20315 GCA_004027025.1 Myocastor coypus | reverse complement strand
ACTAAATAAATAAATAAATAAATAAATAAATAAATAAATTAAACTCAATTCCTTGTGAGAATATTGACACATGCCTCAGTGCACAGGACCAAAGTGAAGTCCTCATCCCTTCTTCTGCAGCACCAGCCACCCAGAGTTGCTGTTTGCTGTCAAATCTGTGAGAGTCCTCCTTCCCAGCACATTTGGGCCTGTGGCATTTGTCCTGTGGTCACCATGTGCCTTCCCTCTAAGGGAGCTGCAGGGCAGCAGGAGGGAAGAAGTCAGTGCAGGATCCTCCCCTCTGCAGCCCGTTTCAGTCAGGCAGCCAATGAGAGCTAGCAGCTTGATGGTTGTGTGCTTCACACCAACTGGAAAAACATGCCCCTCTGGGCAGGCAATATAATATCAGGCACTCTTCCTTCAGGCCTGCTTTAACATCCAAATGGTCTCCCTCCTCTGCCCCTGTGTGCTATGTGTCTACAGGGCTGTTACTGTTTCAGCCAGATTCCCACCATCCCAACCTGAAGGTCCAGCTTGCCCCTGCAACCTTACTAGTTTCTCTGCTCCTTGTCTATCCCTCCCACACACACACCCCCCACTGCAGCTGCCAGATACAATGCCATCTTAGGCAAAGTAGCTTCTATCCCTTCTAGGCCAAGCTCCTAAACTACTTCTTGTTTGATGGCAAGGCCATGCCTAGGGAGCACTGAAGGACTTTTACCTGTCCACGGGCTGTGCCCCAGAGGGCTTGGGTATGAATCCGGATCTGTCACTCACCAGTTCTGTGGCCTTAGGGAATCAGTTGACCTCCCATCTGTAAATTTCTTTATCTGGAAAATGGGGATAATGAGGATAATAGCAATATCTAACTACTGCATTGTACAGAGGAGTACGAGGAAATTTGGTTCAAAGAGGTTGGACCGCAGCAGGCAAGAGAGCACTTAAATGCAGAACATTTAGGGGCTTCCTGGGACAGCCTCAGTCTCCACTCTTCAGCAAAGTGAGGGCCCCGATTACCCTATAGCAGTCCATGGTTAACGAATGCATGGGAAATCTTTCCTGATGCCTGAAGTATCTTAAGTACTTGATAAACCTTAGAGAAGGGAGAAAAGGAGACAAAACTCCTGCTTGTCTCCCTCCCAGGTGGGTGTCAAGATAGAACACTTCCCAGGTCCCTCAAAGGACTGCTGTTGGCTTGCTGTTGGAGCCAGATGGGATCTCATAAGGGGCAAAGAGTGTATAGCTATAACCTGATGCACATTGCATAAGGCAAGGTGGGCTGCTGGACCCTTGCTCTGATGCCTAAGCGCCTTACCTGTAAAGTGGGGGATAATTAGCACACCATGAGCTTATCGTGAGACTGAAATAACATAGTGTACAGAAAGCCCATTACACGGAATGTGGCACTTACAGTTCCTCATCTGCAGTAGAAGGAATTTAGAGCTGTGGGTCAGGCCACTGCTTTAGGCTGCAACTGATCTTGGTCACATCTGGTTCTCCCCTTCCTCAGCAAGCACACTTAAGTTCAGCCAGTCACTCAAAATGGCTTAGTCTTAGTTTCCTCCTCTATGACATGGAGATCATAATTGTCTTACTTCATAGCATGTGGAAAGAAAGTTAGCCCAGTCCATGCATATATATATATATATATATATATATATATATATATATATATTACTGAGAATCAAACTCAGAACCTTGCATCTGCCAGGCAAGCATTTTGCAGCTGAGCTATACCCTTGTCCTGTCAATACATAGATAGTATTTTTAAAGATAATATTATTCCTTAAGGAGAGAGCCTAAAACAAAAAAATGAAAAGGAGAGAGCCTACATCTTTAACTGCCAAATTCCTTCTCTCAACTCCCCTTTTTAGTTACCACATATATATAGCTGGCACTCAATAAACCTCTCTCAATGAAAAAAATTCTTAGTTTTCAACAGCTTTACATCATTTTGGACAATCAGTCCTGGCAGGACTCTTGAAGATCATTTATTCCAATGACCCTATTACACAGATGGAAAAACCAAGGTTGAGATCATACAAGGCACAGTCACTAGACTTAAGACTGAGGTGTTCCATCAAGAAGCTAGCACTCATGCTCATCAGGTAGTCCTTTCTTTGAAGTCGCTTTGAAATGCAAGCAATTTCACCCTAGACAGGGATACCTGCTATGGTCTCCCCAGAATCTCCATAGCCTAGAACCTGTTCCTCCTCCCTACTTGGACTTGCCTCCAGCCGCGCCTAGCTAGCTGCCCAGCCTGGCCAAGCCTGCCTCTGCTCCCCCAATGTCTCAGCAGCCTAGGCCGGGTGGTCCATAATTGCTTCCTGTCCTCACAGGCTCTGTTTGTTTGCTCTGTAGCTGCTTCCTCACACCCCAGCACACCGGAGGTGCTGACCAGCAGCGAGGGACTGCTCTCAGATGTTGGGCCAGCCCTTCCTAGACCTACCACCTGGAGCCCAGGAACCCAGCAAGACCCTCGAGACAAACCCCCTTCAGCAATTCCATTCCCCAAGCTTCCGCCCGCAAGCCACCCCCACCCACCCAGCAGCTGGTCTTGTCCAAAGCTGAGAGAAAAGCCAAAAAATCAACAGGTGGCAGTTCACAGTGAAGCTGTAGTAGGCCTTGGGCTGAAAGGGACATGAAGGACCCCTCCCCCAGCCCACCCCTACTCCCAGCAATAGCCCCATAGAACTTAAGCAGAAAGTCCAAACATAAGGCCTCATTCCAAGGCTTTGAAATGTTTGAGGCTAGAATGTTTGAGGGGAAGGGAGTGATTACTGAAGTTGCTCCTGAACATATCTGAGACAAGGGTGAAAAAGTCACTGTAGTGAAACAAAAGACCCTGGATTCAAACATACCATTCTGGGTAAGATTTTTTTTTTCTGGGTAGGATAGTTAGGTAAATGTTTTAGTTTCATGGCTTCATTCATTTTCTTGTCTGTACAATGTGGCTAGCACACTAATATCTGTCTTGGTGTTGCCTTGAGGTTAAAGGAAGCCCTTGCCAGATACTAACTATAGATCTTTGGGATAAGGTAGATCAGGTGACCACGTACCACCCTGATTTACCTGAGCCTAAAGAGTTTCTCAGAACATGGATGTTTCAGTGCTCACACCTGCATAGTAATAAGAAAACTTACCTAAAGCTGCCACACAGAGAGTTGGTGCCAAGCCAGGTGTGATGCCACAAACCTGTAATCCCAGGTACTGGGGAGGTAGAGGGACAAGGATTGCAAGTGCAAGATCAACCTCCCTCAATAAATAAATAAATAAATAAATAAATAAGAGATGGAGCTCAGTGTGAAGGCCTGGGCTCAACCCTCAGTACAGAAAAAAAAAGAAAAGACCAAGTAAATACAAACATTGCTGCCACATGCTTAGATGTATATCATTCCTGGAAGCAGGTGCCACAGCCAACCGTGCAGACACTCTTGACTCTCCATCTAACTCCACAGTCCATGCTGCTGACAGGCAGGGAGCAGCCCCACTGCCCTCTCCTTGGAGCCCCTGGCCTCAGGCTCACACTGCCCCTCCTCAGCCCCAGAGGAAAGCACTGTCAGCAGAATTCCTCATGTCCTGCTGCTGGGGCCATGTTTATCCAGCCTAGCAAACCTCCCCAGAAGTGTCTCTCAGCAGCCTCAGGAACACACTTGGAGCAGGAGAGGGATGACCACTTGACTGGGACCACACCCCTCCAGGGCAGGAGGCCTGGGGAACGGTCAGTCCAAACTGGAGACAGGGAGGAAAAAGTATGAACTCAGAGTTGGAGGGTGATGAGGGAGAGACCAGGAGGGTGCTCCTCAGAACAAACAAGATGGTGATGGAGCAAGGAGCTAGAGGTGAGAATGCCAGACCTGAGACTGACATGAGAAACTGGGCCACGAAGCCCAAGGCCATGTGGGAGATGGCAAACCAAGACAGGAGGCAGAAATCAGAAAAAAAGGAGGAGGAAAGGGGGCTGGGCGAGCTACCCAAGTGGGGGCAGGAGGAACAGTGGGCAGACAAAAGCCAGAGTGGGATAGTTGTGGCATGGAGTGGGAGGAAGTCAGAGGCAGCAGGGAAGCCGATGGCAGGCAGGCCAGGGGCAGCCGCAGCGCCCCCTCCACGCGCACAAGGCCAGCCCAGCCCAGCCAGGCTGTTTGCAGAAGGAAGCCAGCTCTGTGGTCAGGGCGCCCCAGGCCCGGCGGCGGCCACCCCCTGCACTTAATGAGATTCTTGTTCAGAGCTGCGGGAGATGGGGCCAGGCTGCAGAGGCCCCACAGCGCCTCTGCTCTCACCCGAAGGGGGCCTGGGCCAAGGCTGGGGCCCTGGCCACTGAAGGGGCCATGCAGGAAGGCAGCCAGACAAAGGATAGCCATGGACATTGCCAGGCATTGAGAAAAGAGGGGGCAGTGGTAGCAGAGGAGCCTTGTGCCCTCTGACAAAGCTCTGGGCAGCAGGGCGAATGGGAAAGTGTTGGGGGCTGCTGGCAGGCTCTAGTTTTGACTCTGTCCCCCACCTTACTCGATATCCACAAATAGGTGCCCTCTTTTATGTCTAGACCTATTTTCCCGTTTGCTCCAGATGGAGCAAATAGGCATGTGGAGACTATGGAGAAATCAAGAGCATGTTGTGGCTCAGAGGACAGTTGCCACTGAGCTCCAGCTGTCTGTGGCCTTGTGAATGTGGGCCTAAGATTATGAGATCTTCAGAGTTCTTTTAGAAGTTATAAATCTGGATTTCTATGTAAAAATCTCCTGAAATTTAAATGATGGCAGCTAATTTCTTCTTATGTAGGCACTGTGTGAGCCAAAGAAAATACTTTGAAGGTTTTAAGTGGCCCATAAGGTACCTGTTTATGGCACTTTTTAAGGCCCACATCAGCTCTGACGAGTGACATATGTATAGCTGCACCATCCTCCTGAGCCAAATCCAAACCTCACCCAGATGCCATGCCCTTGAAGAACAGGCTTCCTGATGACCTGCTTATTGGCTCATGATCATGCTCCCCCTCTACCTACCCAGACCCTGAAGTCTTTCTTTGGGAAGCACATTCTACCTACGCCTGGACCATGCAATGCATTCAAAGCCACAGAAACCATGCTGTTTGTGTCAGGCCCTGGCCAGTGACAGGTAATGCCCGAGAGCCAGATCCACCCTGAATGCTTTCCTTCCTCTGGCACTCCCATTCCAGGCCATCTCCACATTGTGGCAGGGTCAGGAAGGGGAGAAGGAATGAAGAGGGAGGGGATGGAGTGTCCTGGTAAGTGCTGAGAATGGGCCTTCCCCAGACCTTTTCATCCATGAAGGCCAGCCAAGCATGACAAGGGTTAATTGGATACCCTGAGCTGGAATCATAGAATCATGGGGCTGGAACGGACCTTGGAGGTAATCCTTTACGAAAGGAGAGATTTTAATTCCCAATTCAGGTGGATTGGAAGCATCCCAGCTCCCACCCCAGACCAAGTTGGAGTAGGAGAGGGCCAGTGGACTGCCAGGCAGAGAGTCCCTGAAGGGTAGAGCTTGGCTGTATGGCACTACCCTCATTTTTTAAAACCTGGCTTTGGGATGGGCACGCAGCCTTTTGCTGAATGGCTAGCCAACAGGCAGTGTGACAGGATCCTGAACCAGTGGGGAAATGACCAGGGCTCTAAGACAAGCTCCATTTAAGTTCACATAGCTAGGTGGAGCCCTTTTGTGGAGGGCTCAAGCAGGAACATCCAACACGGCCAGGAAGGAGATGCCAACCACTGGACTCACAGCAGCAGACCTTGAGCCCTGTACTCCCTAGTCCAGCCTGTGTTGCCCCGTCTTCTGAGCTCACTTCACAGCATAACACTACACAAGAAAGCTTCTCTTGGCTAGAGGATGAGGGGCAAAAGGCAGTGAGAAAACACAGAAAGGACTTCCTGGAAATTAGAATTCTCAGAAAGGTAGGTGGACTCTGGAGTCTCCTACCCTGACAACCTGGAAGCCCTGAGGAGGGGGAGAGAGTAACCTTAGATCTGGACAAAGATAGAATGGTTGGCATTTCCAGCTCTATCCCTAACCTCGAGCTCAGTACTGGGAGAATGTGATTCCCAGAGTGGGAGGGAGTCAGCTCGTCAACTGCTGTCTGCTAGTCAGGAGCTATGGAGCCAAGGAATGCTCCCAGCCCAGGGGGGAGGCCGCTGGTTAGACATAGCAACTCAGCATCACAGCAGCCTTTGTTCCCAGCAGCTGCTCCATGAGCAGAGCCCAGAGGAGGTCCACCTTCTGGTTTCACTCTGTGGACCCCGAAGTTAATGCTGGCTTCTCTTCTCAGAGCCCAAGATGGGTTGGGGACAAGGCAAAAGGAAAATGAAGGGGCTTCAGGTAGGGCAGGGCTACTGGGGCAGCCACATATCTTCATGCCCAGGCAACGGAAAGTGACGAAGACATAGAGCTCTTTTCAGAAGTCTCAGTATTCTTTAAAGGGTGCTCATCATTCCTTTATTCTTCACTTTAAATGTCCTGAGGCTGTAATAACATTTTTAAGTAGCATCTTCTATGGGGAAGTTCCCATTGGCTACAGGCCCAATAGATACCATATCTGCCCCAGCCTCTTTCCTATAGCCCAGCAGTGAGAGCAAAGCTTGAGCCCAGTGGTCATCTCCCTTGGTATGTATCCTCTATCTTTCCTGCTGCAGCACCAGCTCACTTTGTTCCTGACCTGCCCCAAATGGAAATGGAGTCCTCTTTGGCCCCTGAAATGAATAAAGCTTAGACTAAAAAATGAGTCTGCTGTTCAGGAGGCAATCCCAGCATCTTGCCATCCTTTGTTCCCTGCCCCAACTCTCTCCATCATGTTCCCTCTGGGGAACTGGCCTGGGCTATGGGGATTAAAGGAAAGGTGGCGGATGAGTCAGCCTGAGTAGACCCAAGGAAAATGAGGAGAGGTGGAGCTGGGTGGCCCTGGGGCTGAGTCATAGTAAACCTAAACAATTGGCTGTTTGAGCCCAGAATATAAATCGTTACTCAGTTTGGGGAATACACATTCGCCAATGAATTTCTCTCTATTCCCAGGAGATCTGTCTATCCAGAGCCACAAGCCTCCCTGGCAGGGGGCCAAGCAAGGAGCTCCCAGGGCTTTAGGGCAGCTCTCTGGATCCTCCAGGACTATACCTCCTAGTCCCCTTTCTTCCTCTTTGCTTACAGGGTCTCAGGTCTTACAGGAGAAGAGGAATGGAGGAGTTTGAGTCAGCTGGGGGTCTCAACAGTCCCAGAGGTTAAGGATTCTATAAAAGGTTGGAGGAGAAACACCTCGCCTAGCCTACTGCCTAATAGTAGGTGATCAGTTCACTAACCTTATTCTCTTTCTCTCCCTCTCATTATCCAGACAAATAGGCCTGGCCACTGTTGGGCTTCAAGAGAGAAGGATCACAAATGGCAGCTCAGGTCTGCAGGTGTTGCACATGGGTCAAGTACTTGTCCAACATGTACTGGGCCATGGGTTCCATGCCCACACTGAAGCAAAAGAAGGGGATGAATGAATTTGGGTAAAAATGCTTCCTGCTTAGGCTTGTGAAACTAGAAGGCTATAGAAACTCTCACCCCTAGGTTTCATTTTTAATGCCAGTAGTTCTTGCTGCCACCTGCCTGCAGCCCTGGTGGCAGAGGCTGGATGGATAGAGTGCCTCACCTAGGGCATCTTGTGGCCTTAGGACAATGGTACTACATAGTAAGAGAGGTTATATGCCACTGCCCCTGGAAGTAGACCTATTACAGTATCTATATATGGGTGGTTATAGCTGCCAGGACCTTGGGCCATGGCTCTGCCAGCTGCTGTGACACTTTCCTTAAGCTGCCTACCCCCATATAGACCTGTGGCTCTGGTACTAAATGTACAGGGTATGGGGAGAGATTCAAGAGAAACTAAAATAGAGTCCACAGAGAGTTTCTGTGTTGGCAGAAGGAGGCCAAAGGGGATCAACGGAAGGGCAGAGTATGTTCCACGAAGAATGCCCTAGCAGGCCAATCAGTGCTTCCTTGTGAGACCTTAAACCACAGCCACAGCTCCACGGGTGTTGCAGATTTACCTGTCAGTGCTGCTGGCATTAGTCTCTCTACCTAGACTTTGTTATGCAGTGGCTAAAATAATTTTCAAATATGCAGCTTAGAATCATTTCTCATGGTTCCTTTCTTTTCCGACACTGTATGGTTCTATGAGTTCAGGGCCTTGCTGGGAAGTTCATCCTTTTATCTAGCCCATGTCTTATGTATGCTTTGGTGCTACCTCCCCATAATATTCAGAGAAGCTAAAGCAGAAGGGACCTTCATATCATGCCTGGTGGCATAGAAATGGTGTGCAGTGAGAACTGATTCTCTTCTCCCAGTCTCTTCACTTCTACAAGTGTCTTCACTTGTACAATGAGAAGAAATGAAATCAACATTTTCCAAGTGCTCACTCATAGCTATGTTCCTCCTGTGGGCTGTGGAACAGATAGTCTCAAGTACTGATCTTCATAGGTGATGTTACAATAGGAAAGATCTGGCAGATGGCATCAAGAATTGTGACCTTATTGCTTGGAGGGGCTATGGTTATCACTTGCAGCTTGTTACCAACTAGCTGAATGACCTCAAGTAAATGGCTTGAGCCCCCTGAACTCAGCCTTGCTGTCTAAAACATGGAATGAGAGTTGGTAGGAAACCAACTCTGTCTTTATAAAGCCAATCTTGGTATTGTTTGTGAGCATGAGCAAGGTGAGCCCAATTCTTTTCAATCCCAGCTTCCAGGGGCTTAATATACTCCTCTCTATTAGTCTCCCAACAGATGCTTTATGCTCATGTTCCTCAGGGTGTGGATGGGTACAGGCCAGGTCTATAGCAGGGCTCTTTTGGAGCAGTGCTCTGGCCAGAGGTCTCACCAATCCACGGCTAGATGAGAGCCTGTGTGGTCCTCCACCTCAGAGAGAATGTGTCCACTGGAGGCAACAGAGATCAGAACAGTTGATGGTTCCTCCCTTAAGGCTGCTGGAACAGAATAGCACAGACTGGATAACTTTAATGACAGACACTTATTTCTCATATACTAGAGGGTGGGAAGTCCACCATCACAGGGCTGACAGATTTGGTGTGTGAAGTTTCTGCTTCGGGTTTGCATTATCTCTCTTTCTGTGTCCTTACATGAAATATATAGAGAAAGCCAGCTTTGTGATCTCTCTTCTAAGGGTACTAATCCTGCTGTGAGGGCCCCACTCCCATGATCTAATCTTCTGCCACAGACCCTACCCCAAAATGCCATTATATAAGGGATTAGGGTTTCAACATACGGATTTGGAGGCATTGTGGGGGAACAAAAGCATTCAGTGCATAGCACTCATCTATCTTCCACCTCTATTCATGAAGATATCAAGAAAATAAGATCTGAAAGATGACATGCACTACAATATTCCACAGTACAGATATCGAAACGAAGGCCAGGGAAAGGGGAAAGATCTTGTTACGCCTCCTGACATTCCAACAGTAAGAAGAGCTAGCATTTATGATGGACTCCCTGGGGCTCAAACCCTGGCAAGCATTAGTGAGTGAGGTAACACAAAAAGGCCACTTTGGGGAATGAAGTACATTGCACCATTTATGTCCATTTTACAGATGTGGAAACTCACTGGCCCAGTGTCTGGCTGCCAGGAAAGGCAAAATATGCATTTCAACCTGGAATTATCTGTTACCAAAGTTTACTCTCCTCCACCCAAAGCACTGCAAAAAATATTTGAGGATATGGAGAACTATTAGCAGTACAGTGATACACGGAAAACTGAGAGTATACATGAAGAAGACATCCAAATGGCCCCTGGTTATGTTAATAGGTGCTTGGCCTTCCTCATCACCAGAGCCCTGTACGTCAAAGCCACAGTGGCTACCATCACACATTTGTTAAAATGGCAATGCTCAAAAAATCAGAAGATAACAAGTGGTGCCAAGGATGTGGAGACAAGGAGTGCTGGACACACTGTTAGTGGGAATGGAAAATGGTGTGTTCACTACAGAAAACACTGTGGACTTTCCTCAGAAAAGTAATGATGGAAGCTGCATGTGATCCAACAATCACATTTTTGCGTATTTCTCCAAAGGACTTGAAATCGCAATCTGAGGCCACATATGCAAAGCAGCATAATTCCTAATAGTTAACAGTTAGAAAATAGCTACCCATCAGTGGATGAGTGGATAAAACAAAAATATGTATGTATATATGAGAAATATTCTTCAGCCTGAAAAGAGGAAAATCCTGCCATGTGGATGAACCTTGAGGACATAATGTTAAGTAAAATGAGCCAGACTCAGGCAGCAATTAAATGATTGGACTCATGTAAAGTCTCTGAAGTAGTTACACTCATAGAAGCAGAGAGAATGTGGCAACTGGGGGCTTAAGGGCAAGAAATAATGGAAGTGCCATGCGATAGGTGTAGAGTTCCAGTCACATACGATGGAGAATTCTAGAGATCTACTGTCCACCGTTGTGCTCGTAGTTAACAGTATTTTGTACACTTACAATGTTATGAACCAGATCTCATATAATGTGTTTTCATTAAATAAAAGAAATCACAACAGAACAGTCACTATGATCTCATATAAAAAAGGCTACATGAGCAGTGGAATGTTTGCATGTAGAGAGAGAATAATGACTAGAAAGAAAGGTGCCAAAAAGTTAACAGTGGTTTTCTGTGGCTGGTAGGATTATACATTCTCTGTTCTTAGTAATCTTTTCTGTGGTTTTCTAATCTTCTGCAGAGAGTGTGCCTTGTCTTAATCACTTCCCCTCTCCCCTCAAAAAATGAGAAAAGGGGAAAAAAGAAAAAGAAACCAACCAATCAAGGACATTGGCAGTTTTGGAGCCATTCCATCCCAGCTGTGTGATGGTGGACAAGTCACCCATGCTTTCTGGGTTGCAAATTCCTCACCTCTGCAGTGGGTGTTGCACTATCACATTTTGTTGTCTTTCTAGCAAAGCAACTTACCTTTTTTTCTCTCCCTCCCTTGAGGGAGAAGGAGAACTGTGGCAGAGGGATTGACTCTTTTTCCCTAGCCAAATCTTCAAGATGCAAGTATGAGCTGAGTGAGGCCTCTGTCTTCAACACAAAGAGGAGGGCGTGGCTATGATATCTCTGTGGCCTCAATTTGTCAATTTGGAAAATGCAAGCATATGGCTAGGTCAGATCTCTTTGCCATGGAGCTGGAGAGGAGTGAAGGTCCTGGGCCCTGACAAGGTCTGCTGCCAGACCACAGTGGCCTACTGCTGGGGACAAAATCCTGGCAACTCTGCAGCCAGAGTGGAGGGCAGATCTGCCAGATAGGCAGAACAGGTTTGGGAGGCCAGGTTATATTGGCTTCCCTTCACACCTCTGCACAAACCCCCACCAGGCAGGTACTCCATCACTGAAGTGATTAGCTCTTGGAGTAGTCCCTGGGTCATCTCTGTAGGCTCTGTCCAGTAGCATGACAAGACAAGAGAGCTCAGGGATGGCCGCTGGCCTCTCCACAGAGGGCCAACACCTGGCTGTCAACACCAGGCCTGACTAGCTTCCTAGACCCTGTGATTTATCAGGGCAACCAAGAGCAATGGGTCCAACTATGGCCTGTTCTGGGTTCCAGGCCTAGAACAAACTCCTGGCCACAACACTTTAAAAAGCCTGGAAGCAGACTTGTGTGGACAAGTCCCTGAAGTTACTCCTGTAGACCCCTTCCTACAGATAAGCTCTGTCCTCTAGCTTGGAGACCCCAGAGCACCTCCCAATACTCAGGACCAAGTGCTCCTTCTTCAGAACTGTTTTACATCCCTTTTCTGGACACCCCTGGTTGGCACCATCAGGGAACTGACAATCAGCTCCTTAGCCTTCTCCATACAGTCTGATAATTCTTAGGTGCTGAGAATACTATAATCGTTGAGCTAGAAGAGATTATTAAATTCAACTCCAGCCCACCCTCTTCAACTACAGAAACGTCTATTGAGGCCCCCAAAAGGAAAGGCCCAACCCCAGGTTCAAAGTCAACCAAGGCACTCTTCCACCTTTCCCTAGGGCCTTCCAGCACACTCTCAGCCTCCTCTGCAAAGCAGCAGGGAGCTACAGCAACATATCCCAGGGGCTTCTCTTGGCTGAAGAAGTTGGGAACTTCAGGTTGCTTACCACACCCAACTCCCTGAGATTAAAGGCCCCAGCCCAGCCCAGCCCAGCCCAGCCCAGCCCCCAGCCCTGCTCATTCTCTCTGTCTCTGTCTCTGTCTCTCTGTCTCTCTCTGTCGCTCTCCCACACACATACACACACAGTCGTGCCCGCTCCCTCTGTCCCTCTGACTTGGCTTGCTCTGCTTCTGTCTTTTTCCCCACATGTTCTTGTGTTCTCCCTGCCTGTGCTGAGGCACTTTCTGCCTCTCTTCTTATAGTTTCCACTCTCCTATTTTTGTTGTTGTTGTTGTTGTTGTTTTTTTTTTGGACAGCTCAGCCCACTCTGAGGGTGGGACTGGTGTGGCATGTGGTGTCAGGGATCCAACTAGGATCCCCTGTGCCTGCCTAAGCTTGTCTAAACAGGCACTTTAGACTGCTGAGCTATCTTGCTGGCCCCATCCTCACTCCTGTTTTTGGTATCGTGCACCCTCTCAGAATTACCCTCTATCCTGCAAATTCTGAAGTGGATTCCTATCTAAGCCCTCCCTAGATTGAGAAGGGTGACCTGAACAGGTTGAGGTGATACTTTCAGATGCCCACACTGTGTCCAGGGGATCAAGATGAACCAAGGGAAGTTGAGTCAGGGGCTGGAGGCACCAGGCCTGGCTGTTGGGAAGCCTGCCTGCCCATGCCAGGCCCTTCTTGAGTCTGGTCCTGGGAATACCTAACCCAATAAACCTGCTCGGAGGAAGGAAGAAATGATCCTGGCTCTCTGTAGAACCTTGGGGTCTGGGGGCCAGATCCATCTACTTCCCCATCCTGCTACTAGCCAAGGCTATTCCTCACTAGCAACTGAGGCAGGTAGAGTAATAGTGCCTTCCTACTTTAGGGAGTAAGTCCTGAACTTCCAAAGGTACAACACGGGTCCAGGACATATAGCCAGGTAGTCCCAGATCCAAGAAAAGTGCAAAAAACATTGAGCAAACACCAACTGTTCTGAGATGTCTGTGCTTCGGCTCCCACGTCCACTGCCTGAACCACAGGTGCCTTGGGTGAAGCAGCAGGTAGGGTGCTCCCTGCTGTGAAGACGCAATCCACAACCCCTGAAGTCTTGCAGCAAGCCAGAGAGTAAGGCCCTGGGGGAATTACAGAGATAGATGCTAAGAAGTGCTAATATTGCTCCCTCTTGGGAGAGGTAGAATTAGAGCTAGGACTCCTTGTTCCAAAGTCCTTTATCACACTGACAACTTCCTGAGGAAAAGAGCAGTCCACCTCATGCCCACATCTACAAGATAGTTCATGACAGGCAGAACAGGGATTAAAGGGCATCATCCAAGCCCTCATTGATAGCTCTTCTTGCCATGCCCCTGGCATTAGTGGCACAAACAGCCCAGGCGCTCCCTGACCAAAAAGACTGCTATTGGCGGCCTCCACCACTAACAGCTCTGGCCGTACTCACCAGGCAGCATCCAGACTCCAAGCAGGTAGGGCCCATTGACCAGGGTAGCTGTTCCTACTCCAGGACGTCACTGGCTCTCCTGCCAAAACCTGGGTCGAGGGACTGGTCATTGCATTCTTTTCCCTCAAATCCCCCCCTTAAATTCTGTGCTTAGCCCACTCTGCAGGCTCCCAGGCTTTTATCGAGAGCAGAGGAAGGAGGGAGGTCCCCTGGCTAGCTTCCCGCCCCTATCCCAGACTCTGGCTTGCCGAGGGGAGGCATGTTCTTCCCACCAGGATGTCAGCACGCGAGGCAGGCATTTTCACATTTTTCTCCCAGTTGTATCTGAAGTTCATCCCACAGTGCCCAGCACACAGAAGGTGTCCAAAAAATAACTCTTGAATTGAGGAAATGCACTAGTGTTGTGTCAGAAGCCAGTAAGGAGGTAAAAAGAGGCTTTAGAGGTTCAGGTTTGTCCCTCCCATTTCCCATGCAGAATGGGAGAGGGCATACCTCTGTGGAGCTCACTCAGACTCAGTGCCCATTCTACTTCACCTGGCACATACCATGGGAGAGATCCTGTCTTCTCCTCAGGGCCCTGTCAGGCCCAAGAGGAAAGGAAAAACGGGCTTCCTACATGTGCAGCCCATAGCACATCCTGGTCCTGAGTCACACGCATGTGGCGTCTGTCAGGAAGAGTGCTTGGAACCCATTCTGCAGCTGAGGAGACTGAAGCCTGCAGAAATGGGTACAGATCATGGCCTGAGCTTGAGTGGAGCTTGGAGACCAGGCCTCCTGCTCTCCTGCTGGACTTGTGGTGGGTTCAGGGCAGGGAAAGCCAGAAAACATGCCCTAAGGACTGCTCAATCTCAGCACCCCCACCCAACCTGTCGTCTTGGCATGCCTGGCATTCCTTACCACCATATTCACCACTCTACTTCTTCCCCATATTTCCCTTGTCTCCTCCTGAGGAACTGGTGTAGGGGTCCCAGCCACTGTGGTCAGGGACCTTCCATCTCTGCCTGGGCCCCAGCCTCACCCGACTTTTGTCTCAATCCTGCCTGCCACCACCCATCTCCACTGCTCTCGTCAGCGGGAAAGTATCCACACTCACATTTGTTCCCTTGTATCTCTCCCCTTTGTTTTATGGGGAGGCTGTGGCAAGCATGGAATGGTGGGAGGTGCTGCAGCTCAGAGACTGTCCTTTATTAGTTCTCTCTTCCCTGGGAAATGAGGGGCTGCAGCTGGCCGGCGATATGGGTGGGGTGAGCTGGCCTCTGGCTGCAGGGAAGGCCGCACATCTGGGGGTGGGGGCCTGGAAGCAAAGCTGAGATGAATTACCTGTGTGTGTTGGGAGAATCAATTGGGCATGCGGGCATGGTGCCTGCTCCGCTGGAATTAGGGAGCAGGGTTGGGGGCTGCAGCTGGGGACTTAGGAGTACAGAGCTCCCATACCAGAGGTAAGGTAGTGGCAGTGCCTTGGAAACCCCAGCCTCCCTGGAAAATGAGAAAGAGCTATTTTCTAACTCAGGGGAAAATCTTGCTAAAAACAGCCTACCCTTCTCCACAGCAACCCCTTCTAGCCACATTGCAACCACATACTACCCATCCTCCACACCCACGCCAAAGCCTCTCCCAGCTGGGGCTTCATGTTCTGTCCTCTACACAGCTGGCAGATCCAGGGACACCATAATGTAAACACATACACTTTTCTCCTTCTTTCTCTCAATACCCCTCTTATATATCCCCAATGCTGCTAGTGGTGACAGTGCTACTTCCCAGCTGTGCCTGGCCTCACTTTTCCTCATCCAGGAAATGGAGCTAATCATTTCAAGTCAGAATGAAGTGAGGTTTTGAACTCATTAACAGGTAACATCTGTCCCTTGGGTGTGTTCTTGGTGGAATGGGCACAGTGGGAAAAGCCTGGGATGTAGGGCTGAGTAGAAGGGAGCTTAAACACAGGCTGACTGGTGAAGTGACCTTAAGGAGCTCACTGCCCAGCTCCCTGAGTCTCCGTTTCCTTATCTGGAAAGTAGACATAATAGCCTCCACCTCACAAAGCCTCTGGGAGTTTCTCTGGCAGGCTGGTTGGGAGGTGCAACTTCAGCTATCTGGGATGTGTGCAGTCTGGAGAGCTGTCCTGATGCCCTTCTGCTCCCAGCCTCCATCCCAAGGTTATTCACGGGAATTTGCCTCTTCTCCCCAGGCAGCTCAGGCACAGCCAGCAGGCAGCTTGGGGTCAGAAAGCCTGGTGAACCCCTGGGGCATGAAGGCACCTCCTTGCCTGGCTGCTGGGGATAGTGGAAATGGCCTCTCCTTCCCACACCTTCCTGCCCCCCATCCCCACAGCCTTTTGGGTCCCTTGCTCTCCAGGAGGCAGCCTCCTCTCTGACATCATCTGTAGGCAATTCCCCTGAGAGCCATCCCCAATTTTCATTTCCTCTCACTAATCCTCACACGCAGTCCCTTTGCACAGCCCGGAACAGCCTCTGTCCTGGAGCTGGCTCCGCTCACCAGATATGTGTTGCAGTTCACAAACCCAGGTTTCTCAGCTGAAAGGGCCTTGTAGAGTTCAACCCTGTCGTCCAGGGCCCTGTGGTAAGGATAGGGGGAGGGGGAGGGCCCCATGCAGACACTCAGCACCTTAGTACTAATTTCAAAAGGGCATCCTCTGTAGGCAGAGGTGATGTATACTGGTGTGTGTAAGATTAGGAAGCTAAATGCGGGCTGGCTTTCAGCCCCTATTCACACCCTCAGCCAGATACCCTAGTGCAGTTCATAACCTGATTCAGTACTCATGGTGGGCCTGGGAGACACACTGAGCTTTGGAAGGCATGTTAGGAAAGTCTAGAGCAGGTCTCAGAGTGCTGCAAGCAAGTCACATAGGTTCTACTGTAAGCCCTGTATCTGCTCAGGAGACAGCCAAGCACCAAAGGAAAATGATCTTCTGTGTGGTGGGTGTCATGTGAGCAAATATGCACATGGTAAGAGCCATTGTCTCTGTATTCCTGGGGTTAGAGAGCAGGGCCAGAGCGGAGGATACAGGGAGCAACAGGGCAGAAAGGAAGTCCACAGTGAAAATGAGAAGAGTAGAGCAGGGCTTCTGTTCCAGAAGTGAGGTTCAGCTTGCATCAGTGTACTTAGTGCTGAGGACTGACAAAGGAGAGTCAGGTAGGTATTGCAGGTCTGAGTGGGGGACAGCCCTGCCTTATTTCTGAGTGCTGCCACTTGTGGGGCCAGAGGGAGGCAGAAGACCAAGCTGCTCATGAACCTGGCCACCTTCCCAGTCTGCCAACTCCCACCAGTCTGCCTCCTTCTAGCCCCAGCACCCTAACTTTGTAAAGAACAGATAGAGCAGCAGACAACATTTATTTAGTGTTTTCACATTCCATCTCTCTTGGGCCTTGAAGGGCGCAAATCTCCAGCCTCTTTCAATCTTTATCCTGGCAGAGTCCTATTTACCTTTTAAGCCTAATTCAAAGTCACCTCCTGAGTGAGGCCTTCCTTGACACCCTGCCCTGACATCCTCTCAACTCCCATGGCTTTTTGTACTCAAACTGTAACGACACAGACCACACAGTACAGGATCTTTGCTTTTCTGCTGCCTCAGCCAGACTTAGGGCCTTTGAGACTGGCTCTCAGAGGAACTTAAGACATGGCTATTGAGTGGGTTCTGAAAGCAAACAGACACATGTTCACACAGAGGTTGCCAGTTGGTGGGTCTGGATAGGGTCATGAACTTGCCAGGTGGGTTGGAGAGTAAAGGTCCACCATTGCTCTCAGTGCCAGACCCCAGGCTGTGTCTGGCATCAGGCTGGAGTTTTGGCAGTGGCAGGGAGGTAGGACAAGGCAGTGGTTTATGGAGGGGATTCCCATTTATCCTAGGTCCACCCTCCCAACTGGCATCAAGCTCTGGGCAGGCTCCAATATGCCAAGCCAGAGGATATCCAAGTGACATCTGACCCATCCCTGTGATGGGCACCATGCCAATGTTTGGTCTTGCTTGGCATGCCAGAAAAGTCTCAGCTGCCCCCTCGCTGTCCATCCTGGAGGTTCTGTCTTTCAGGAGCACCTAGTTGAGGGCCGAACACCCTGCTCCCTATCATTGTCCAATTCCTCTTCCACCAAGCCAGGCTAGGGACAGCATGGCTGAGCAAGGAGAACTGAAGCCAGGGAGCTTTAGCGTCTTGGATTCTGGTTCAGCTTTTGCATTAACTCGTTAGGTGACTATGGCTGTGGATCTGAAACTCACTGACCTTTACACAGGCCCTGCTTGGGCCTGTGAACCTCTGGAGAGGACAGTGGCTCCTAGGAAAGCCAAAAGAAGACTGGCTGAAGCACGGCCTCATTACCCTGGGCAAGCAGCGTCCGGCGCCCAGCCGTCCACCCGCCACCCGCCTGTCCGCCTCAGCCTGCACCCGGCTGGCTACAGGCTGAGGAAGCATAATCATGCCGGGCTATTTCAGACCCATTATCTCAGCTCAGCTCCTGCTTCCTGAGCAGGCCCCGAATTAGCCCGCGCTTTGTTCTCAAGTGCATTTGTCAGATCGCTTGGCCTGCACCTCTGGGAGGAGAGAGAGGAGGGAGGGAAGGCAGGGGCGGGGAGGGGGCGGGGAGGGAGTGGGAGGAGGAACGCGACGCTAATTAAGTCTCGTTAAAAAAAAAGACGACGACAATGAGGAATAAGGAGAAGAAAGAAAACCCGAAGTGGAAGGGGGAGGGAAAGGCTTGCTGAGGAAGCAGAACAGCCTCTGGGAGACACACAGAGAAGCGCGCAGGCACACACACGCCCACAAAAAGACACGCAAACACACAGAGCTCTCCAGCCTGGTAGCCTGTGCTGGCTCTGCCCACACTCTGCCCTGCCTTCTGCCCTCTGGCTGGGTCCCACTTAGGCTCAGACTCTGCACATACCTTCTGGGGCCCAGGGCTAGCCAGCTTTTCAGAGCTGGAGGCTACAAACTAATACACTCTCAAAACCTCAGTTTCCACATTTGCCACAGAAGAATGCACAGGCCCACAGAGCATGGCTGGTGGGCAGAATGTGGAGCTCTGTGCTGCTCTAAGGCACAGTATTCAGGTGTGTCCCAGCCCAGCAGCAAGTCGCTCCCAGGCTGTGCACTCCCTGGATCAGGGCTGATTATGCATCTATCTCTGAGCTGTTCTCAGAGCTAAGGGTGGTCCAGCACCAGGGCTTGGGCTCTGCCGGTCTCCTGCCCCTCCTGCCACTGTTGGCCTGTGCCCCACCACCATCAGCCCAGGCTGTTTTCATGAACAATTGCTTGGGTAACAGACAAAGCTGCCCAGGGGCAGGGAGGCCTTTGCATCTCCACAAAGGTCCCAAGTATCCCTAATGAACTAACTCTAGCTCTTTCTCTCTCAGAATTCTTGGTTCCATAGTAACTCACATCTCCCAAGGCAGGAGCCCAGCTTGGTGCCAAACTTGCTTTTCACACCACTTAAGCCAGGCCCCTGGGAGATGAGAAGACGAAGGTTCAGAACATCCACTCCAGCCCTTTTTCTGGGTGTCAGCCCTTCCCCTCTGTGAAGTACACTGACTCTCTTCCTTGCCCCAGACAGGGCCAGGGAAGGATAGTGTCTCATACAAGCTGAGCTGGAGAGACAGGGCCTTGGTGAGCTACTGAGAGGTCTTTTGAAGATGAGAGCTCACTCCACGCCTCATGACTGGCATTTATGTTCCTGCTAGGGTTCAACAGCTTTCCAGAAGCTCTTCTAGCCCAAAACATTCCTACAAACATCTTAGCAGCAAAGACCTTCAGCTAGAGGTCAGCCTGTCCTAGATTCAAATCTCTGCTCTGCAAATCACTGGCCATGAAACTTTGAGCAAAACAACTCTCCTTTCAGGGCCTTAGGTTTCTCCACTGTAGAGTGGAGGTATGACCATCCCTACTGCACAGAGTGCCGATGAGAATGAAGTGAGATCCTTCTACAGTGCTTAGCACTGTGCCTGGCGCACAGCAGATGCTCAGTTCATGAAATTGTTATTACTACTGCCCCAGCCCCCATTTCCCCACATTACCCCCACCCCATCAGGCCCAGGCCACACTCAGTCTCCTCAGACCAGCCGAGGTGCCCTGTGGCTGGCAAGGCAGATGGGAGGAGGGAAGAGCCTGCTCAGGGGAAGCAGGGCAAGAGCTGCAGGTGGGACTCTTCTTAAGCTCCCTGTCAGGCCAAGAGAGCATAGGGACCAGAATGGTCAGGCCTGAGGCTGGCCCAGGCATTGAGGTCAGGGATAAAGATTTCAGTATTTGAGTCTAAGAACAGGAAGGCTGTGGCCTAGGGTCGGGAGGCCTGGCTAACAGTCCCCAATTTCCAGGGACTGTCTTTGGCTGATTCCCTGACCCTGTATTGGTAACAGCTGACACCCCTCCCCCAGTGACAAGGCTGTGAGGGCTCCAGGGTACAAAACTGGAGGTCAGTACTGAGACCCCCATGGGCTCCGCGAGGTCAGTGGGTAGACCTCACCGACATTTCTGCACTGCCCTCTCTGGTGGGCTGTCTTTGCATACTCTTCCGCAGCCCACCCCTCTTAAGTCTTTCTGCCCCACATTCCTACGCAAGCCTTCAAGCAGTCCCAAACTGGGCTGGAGCTCCGATGGGATACACAGCTAGCAAGTTCCCATTGTCCGCAAATCGGGACCAGCTGTGAGCAGCCTGATGCCCCGGGCTCGTGGCCGCCCCCACTCCTGCTGCAGTTTAAGAAGGGAGAAAAGAGAGCTCTCTGGTTGCCTGCCTGCCTGCCTGCCTGCCTACCTGTCCAGGGCACGCACACAC
>PVJA010037558.1:0-20274 GCA_004027025.1 Myocastor coypus | reverse complement strand
AAAAAAAAAAAAAAAAAAATGCAAAATAGTAATAAAACAGAAAAATTACAAGTGATACAGAATTTCACTGAACAAAGTAATATGAATTTCACAGCATTTGTTGTAACACATAGTGTTGTCTTCAAATTAGTTGTTCATATTACCAGATATATGTATGCAAAATTGAAAGAAAAAAGAAAGAAATATACAAGAAATTAAGAAGAGAAAAAGGACAAGTAATTGAGAGGAGACAAAACTGCTCCTTTTCACAGACCAGCAGAAATGCACAGTGCAGTTGTCCAAACCATGCTGCTTACACACATAGCTAAACCTCTTTCCCCCACTCCCTTTCCTGATCTTCTCCGCAACTCACTAATTCCTTCCTTTTGAACAGAGAACCATACATTGAAATAAACCTTCCCTACTTCTAGGTAACTCCTTCCTTCCATCTTAGTTTTATTATCTGGATTAGAAAGATTAAGTGATGGCAAAGAGAATACACACCATGAATTCACTTCTTAGGTAAACATTATACTATAAACCATTTTAAGTTCCTTTGTAGTGGTTTTTAAATTTATGTTTCTCTTCATAGAAATAGTTTCATGAGACAAAGTTGTCTTCATGGTCAGGTCACTTATTTTGACATAATTTTAGATGTGCAGAGACTTGCAAAGATACAGCAGAGTGTTTCTCTCAGTTTCCTGTCGTGTTAACTTCATAGATTATGTAACCATTTATTGTCCATTCACCAAAACTAAGGCACTCACATTTTTGCAACCCTATATACTACAGTTCTTATTTGGATTTCGCTTGTCATTGTGGCAATGTGTCTTTCCGTTTCCTGGCGTTATATCCAGGGGAGCTATAGCTGACTCCAGTGGGATTTCTTGTTTTAATTTAGAAAAATTTCCACAGCCCATTCCATTGACAATGTGGAAGGCTCTCTTTTCTCCACTGCCTTCTCAGCATTTCTTGCTTTTTGTATTCTTAGTGACAGACAGTCTGACTAGGTGAGATGGGACCTGAGTATTGTTTTGATCTGCATTTCCTTAAGGGCTAAAGAGGATCAGTATTTCTTCCTGTCATTATTGATCATTTTTACTTCTTTTGGAAAGTGATTGTTCAGTTCGTTTTCCCATTTTTTGTTGGAACATTTGTTTTGTGGGGGTTAATTTTTGAGTCATTTATGTATTGCAGATATTAATCCTCTATCAGAAGAGTGGCTGGCAAAACTTGTTCTTGTTTTGCAGGTTGCTATTTTGACTCTGCTTCTTTTGATGTGAAGCTTTTTAGTTGGATGTAACCTCATTTATTGTTTGCTGATATTATCTCCTGTGCCTTTGGAGTTCTGTTCAGCAAGTCCTTGCTGGTACCTGTGGCTTTAAAAGTTTACTCCATGTTATCTTCTACTTGTTTTAAAGGGTTTCTCTTTGTGCATAGGACCTTGATCCATTTTGAATTTATTTTAGTACAGGGTGAGAGCTAGGGGTCTGCATGCACTCCTCTGCATGTGGATAACCAGTATTGCCAGCACTGTTTGTTAAAGAGGCTGTCTTCCCCCATGTAAGCCTCTGGTTCCTTAGTGAAAAGTCAGAGAGCGTAAAGTATATGGTGTTCATTCTGTGCTTCCTGCCCTGTTCCATTGGTCTACATGTCTATTTCTGTGCCAGTACTGAACTGTTTCCGATACCAGATCTTTGTGGTGTAACTTGAAACCTAATATTGTGATGCCTCCCACTTTGCTGCTTTTTTACCCAGGATTGCTTTGGCTATTGTGGGTCTCTTCTCATTTTATGTGAATTTAAGGACTTCTTTCTTAGTTTTGTGAAAAATATTGATATGTTAATAGGGATTGCATTAAACCTATAGATCATGTTTGGTAACATAGTCATCTTGACTATATCAACTCTGACTATTCAGGAACAATGAATGTCCTTTCATTTTCTGACTTCTTCAATATCTTTCTTCTGAGTATTGTGGTTTTCCTTACAGAGGTCCTTCACTGCCTTGGCTAGGTTGATTCACACTTATTCAATTTCTCTTTGAAGCTATCGTGAAGCTTTTTGTAGTTTCTTTTTTTTGCGGGACCAGGGTTCAAACTCATGACCTTGCACTTGCCAGGCAGGCACTTTGTGCCACAGAGCCATTTCCCCAGCCACTTGTAGTTTCTTTCTCATGTGTTCATTATTGTTGTACAGGAACACCACTGATTTTTGTGTTTATTTTGCATTCTGCCAAGTTTGTGATTTTTTTTTTTTTTTTAAACCAGGTCCTCTTAGAGATTTGGGGGTTCTCCTATGTAAAGCATGATATGCAAACATAATTTGGGCTTGTCCTTTATTAGTCTATAAGGAAGTTTTTTTTTTTTACTGTGGATTTGGTTAAGTTTTCAGAGTGAATTTGACATAAAACATTTTGTTAGCTGGGTGTGGTGACGCACGCTTATAATCCCAGCACTTGGGTGCTGAGTCAGGAGGATTGATGTGAGTTCAAGACCAGCCTGGGCTACAAAAAAGTGAGCTCAAGACCAGCTTCAACTGCACAGTGAAATCCTGTCTGAAAAAAGACAACAACAAAAAAACTTTTAACTTTTTAAAATTGTCTTCTTTACTGTAAATGTTATCTAAATTAAGACTTATTAATATTCTCTTAAAGAATGTTTAATTCAGGAAGCCATGGAAGTTTGTGAATGGTTCTTAATCCTTATTTAAGTTTATAAAAATATAAAATAGATTAATAGAAAGTAACCTAAAACTCTATGAGGTAATGAGGTAGTCTTTTGAAATACTAATTTTTTACAGTTTTCATGCAGTAAGAGTCAGCAAAAGTCAAACAACTTATTTTAATAGGAAGTTAAGCAGCTAGTAAATGTTTTGTGTAACTTGTGACCATATTGATCCTCCTCAGACAGTAGCAGTTAAATTCTGAATTCAAAAGTTTGAAGATGTTTTTAGTTTTTTTTTTTTTTTGTCTTTTTTTGAGACAGGGTCTCGCTATGCAGTTCAGGCTGGCCTTGAGCTCACACTAATCCTCCTGCCTCAGCTGGGATTATAGGCGTGTGTCACCATGCCTGGCTTTGAAGATGTTTTTAATCTGTACAGTCTTGGCAAAAAGAGAGAGAATATTTACCCAAACTTTTGAGAAAATTTTACATGAAAGTCACACTATATTGAAAAGGCAAAATTTGAAAAATCAAAAACAAAACAAAAAACCTTGATGTGTGGTTCTTTTCTGCTAAATACCCTTCTTCCTTAACTTTCTGTCTCCTTCTAGGAGAACATAAACTTCTAAAATTCGATAGAAACTGTCATGTTTAGTAATAATAGCAGTTACACACATTCAGCATGGATTTGAAGTATTTTATTTTTTTTATTTTTTGTGGGACTGGGGTTCGAACTCACAACCTTGCACTTGCCCAGAAGGCGCTTGTGCCTCGGAGCTATCTCCCCAGCCCCTGCAGTATTTTAAAAAGCACAGGTTTGTTTTTCACCTCTTTGCTATCTTAGCTTTGGTTAAAAATCAAAGCAAAATGAAGGTTCTTTTGATCAGAATACTTCTATGTGTTCCCAGAGGACCTACTGTGTGCACAAGAGAATACTAAGGAGGACCTACTGCACGAGAGACTCCTAAGTCCTGCTAAAAGTGAGATGCTGAGGCAACAGTTCCCCATCCTGAGTGTGAAACAGAGGCACCACTGCTGCCCAGTGCCACCAAATGTGCCCTCAGCTCTACCCTGGTACCAGCCTTCTAAGCACCAGGGGTATTACCTTATGTTTCAGGGACCAAGCACAGGTCCTGGGTGATTTCATGGGGTGCATCTCTTTGGAGTAGGTCAGGTGAGATTCCTGCTGGATCAGCAGTGGGAAGTCAGGCTCCTCTCGAAGGGGGTGATGACCATATATTCCCTCATTTAGGAAATGTGAATAACAGGTGAGGTTTTTAACTATGCTGGATAAGAGGTGTGAATGGATAAGTAGCAGGCACACATTCCGGGTACATGCTGGGAAAACCTGAATGTTTGGTTACTTGTGTTGGCAGAAGTTGTTCAATGGACAGGAACTAGGAACATGGGGACTCAGGAGGGAGCTGAGCTGCAGCTCCCAGGTTGCCCTGCAAGCCTGAGTGCATCGGCCTGTCTTGCATGGTGGTAGCAGTTAAGGCAGGCTCCTTTCCAACCACGTGGCCTTTCTGCACAGTGCCTTCCATTCAGACCCAAGGCACCCTTTGAGTCGTGCCCCACTCACTTCCTCCTTCCCTCCTCTGACCCAGGGGAGTCTTTCAGAGCCTCTTCCTACAACACAATAGTCCTGATCTCTCTGTTTTCTCTTTACTCCCTGCACTGCAGCAGAAATTCTGTGACTTGCTATATTCCTGTCCGTTTTTAATGCTAAAAGCCCTTCAGAATGAGGCTCTTCCAAGTCAAAAGGTTTGGGCTTTCAAGTTTATTTTGTGGGCATCAAAAACATCAATTTACCTCCTTTTACCTCCTTACTATATTCCTCTAATGTTCATCACAGCTACCATGGCTATCACCATGTGACATCACTCGCATGTAAGGAAGTGTGCACCAGGAACATCCCAGAGGTTAATGATTCAGTGTATTGTCTTCCATAAAACCAGTGCTGCTTACGAGACACAGAGCCAGTATACATTAAGTGCTGTGTAGGCAACACCTTATTTAAGGGTATCTGGATATCTCTGTGATACAGTGCTGCTGTTATCCCTAACTTGCAGCTAGGAATTTAGAATTCAGACTTGCCAGTAAAGAGGTGCAATGATAAGGTAAGACGGAACTTCTGAATTCTAGTGTCACTTGTGCCTTAGGCTTTATTTTTATCCTGCATTCGATGAGGAAGTTTATTTTGATATCTCTGTTAAGCTCTAAAATTTCAGATAGGTGTTCAAAATTTTATCTAAGCTCTTTGTGATAAATTATATACTGGCATCCATACATTTTTTTTTTTTTTTTTTTTTGTGAAAGGTACTGTGTCATTGAGTCTCGGCTGCAGGTTCTGGGGCAGAACTTTGTAATTCAATAGTGATGTTCTGCAGCAAGATTATTATTATTATCATTATCATCATCATCATTATTATTATTATTATTATTATTATTATTATTATTTAGTACAGGGTCCACAGGGTTTCACTACACAGATCAGACTTGTTGAGATACTCTTGTTCTTCAGTCTTCCAAGCACTGGTCTTACAGGCTTATGCTACCTTACCCAATCTCAATGTCTCAGCATGCCCTGGGGGTGGGGCCGGCACAGCAAGCTGGTGATAGAACCCTGGTCCCTGCAGCTGCCTAAGCAGGTGCTTTAATCTGTTGAGCTATCTGGCTGGCCCTTGCAGCACAAGTTTTAAGTGGGAAAAATAATAATATAAAAAAAAATCAGTTCAGGTCAGATGATATTGCCAAGTTAATTTGCTTAAACACATAAGAAGCTTTTGGTTCTTAGAGCTCTTTAGATTTTATAACTGTGGATAGGGTGGATGAGAACTAGACTAGTAAAAGGATTGGAATAAAACAATCCTTAGTAATACAAATTACTGCATTCTATTTTCATTCATAGCATGAGAGTCCTAGAATTGATGGCTAGTGTGAAAGGGAGGGACATGAGATGTGCTCATCATAGTCTCTGACAAGTTTAAAGAAGTCTAAAGACTCATAAAAATTCCTAATAGGGGCCCAGCACAATGGCTCAGTGTTCTAAAGCACCTGCTTAAGAAAGCTTGGGAGGGTGCAGTGACCACGGTTCAATCCCCGGCACCACATGCTGCGCCAACCCTGCCCTCAGGGCAGGCTGAGCTGACCATAAAAATAAATAAATAAACAAACAAACAAACAAAAGTTCTGAAACAAAAATAAAAACTGAAACTTAAAAAAAAAATTCCTAATAAACCAGCCGTGGTGATGTATGCCTGTAATCCCAGCACTTGGAGGCTGAGGCAGGAGGATTGGTGCAAGTTCGAGACCAGCCTGAGCTACAAAAGTGAGCTCAAGGCCAGCCTGAACTATATAGCAAGACCTTGTCTCAAAATAAATAAAAAATAAATAAATAAATTCCTAATAGTCGCATCGCTGAACTTTGTACATGGTTCTGCTCGCAGAGCCCTACATAAGCATTAGACATAAAGATAGTACAGCCCTCATCAGGTTGGTCTAAGAAAGATTCACGTAGGACTTGAGGACTCAGCACACTGTCGAGTGCTTGTCTAGCGATGTTCAAGTATTGCAAAAATGAAAGAAAAGTCTCCCCTAGTGGATGAAATCACGATTGTCTGGATAACAAAGGGAGGCGTACAAGAGGAAGCAGCAACCAGCCAGGAGGCAAGGCTCAGGAACTTAGGAACTTGCATCCCGTCTCTCAGTTGCTGGAGACATTTGCATAAAGGGGTAGTAGTGGGAACTGTAAAGATTTAACTCACAGTAAGTGCCGGTATGATAGAGGAAAAGCAACAGTAATAATGACAAAGCAGGCTCTTTCCTGCCTCTCGCAAGAAGAACCAAGTGAATATAGAGCCTCACTCTCCCAGACTTTTATCACGGGTAGCACAACAGATGCAGTATTTTCAGGGAAGAGTGCAAGCATCTCTGTCTTGCTGGTACAGTCACATAATTCTTCTTTGCTCTTTTAGAAGTGCATGCAGGCATAAAAATTGGGTTCCTGAAGCCTTATGTACTTCAAATTTATAGTGATATTCAAAGTTCATGAACTTTATATTTAACCTTCAATTAGATCCTTGAATGATGAAGGACACTATTAGAACACAGTAAAGAAGAGAGAAATACATGGACACATCCCGTTTCACGCTACCCTATTCAGCACAGTTATGCACTTTAAAAATGTCTCAGTAAAGCCAGTATGTAAAATAAAGAGGGAAATTATTATTAAAAGTGATGCTGATTCAATCATATTTTTCTTTTTTATTTTTATTTTTATTTATTTTGGGGGGGAGGGGAAGTTTTTTTTTTTTTAAGAATTTTATTTATTTATTTATTTTTTTCTTGTTTCAGAACTTTTGTTTATTTATTTATTTTCATGGCTGGCTCAGCCTGCCCTGATGGCAGGGCTGGAGCAGCATGTGGTGCTGGGGATCAAACCGCAGTCCCTGCAGCCACCCCCTAAGCAGGCGCTTTAGACCACTGAGCCATCCCACCGGGCCCCCACATATTTTTCTTTTTTTTTTTTTCTTTTTAAATTAACTTTATTTATTTATATTATGGCCAGCTCAGCCTGCTCTGGGGGTGAGGCTGGTATAGCATGTGGTGCTGAGGATTGAACCTTGGTCCCTACAGTTTCCTAAGCTTGCCTGGGAGACACCTTAGACTGCTTATCTCACCAGCCCCTCAGTCATGATTTTCTTAAAATTGTTCTGGTCAAAAATGTGGAGTAGATGGTGGAGGAGAGTTAATCACCTCTGCTGTACCCCCAGAGAATGGCCAGGGGCATGTGGATGGAACATTTGGTTGTGGTCCTGGGGATAAAACCCAGGGCTTCATGCATACTAGGCAAGCACCCTACCACTGAGCTATGTGTCCAGCACTTTTCATTATCTATTTTGAAATAGTGTCACTAAATTTCCCTGGCTGGCCTTGAACTTGCAATGCTCCTGCCTCAGCCACCCAAGTACCTTGGGTTATGAGCACCCTACGCTGAGTGTTGAGGATGAGCTCCCAGAGCAGGCAGTGTCCAGCAGAGGCAGTGCAAAGGTGTCTGCAGTGAGGGAAGCTTTTCTAAACCCTCCAATCCAAACAGTTGTACAGTTAAATGCATCCCCCAGACAGCACTCTGGGAGGTTCAAAGGGCAGATGTTGCTGGCAGGTTGGTAAAGCCTTCAGTGTCAAGATATGTCCTTGATATACAGCAGATAGGACACTCTTGTAGGTTAGCTTTGGCTAATTACACTACAAAGTTAATGGGCTATATCCACGTGTTGCGGGATTTCTTAGCTCCGTTGATCGAGCAGTGGTCCACTGAGTCATAAAGCATGATCTGTGGCCAGATCACGGATGATCTTCACTTAGTCAGTCAGTCTGAAAAGGCAGCGCACTTCTGTGGGTGTGGCCTGCTTGCAAGCTGCAGTACAAGAATTGCTTTTATTTTGAGCGAACTGGTATTGACATCGATCTTACATAAAGCCTCTAGGTTTCTGATGCTTACTCCAATATGGAGCATGGAAACAAAGGAGGGAGCAATATTTTTTAGATGCATGCTGCTGAAAATGGGTCCCCTGCTAGCATGGGAAACAGGCAAACCTAGGCTAGAAGAGCAGATCCCACCTGCTTGGCTGCCACTGAAAGCCCTTTAGGTTTTATGCTTTCTCAACTTTTTTCACTAAACAGCAGCACATAATCACTGAGGGGGCAGACAACAGTGGATTGAAGCGAGAGGAGCTGCCCTTTCTCAAGGGTTGAATGGTGGGAAACAAGTGCAGCAGTGAATCTTGGAGAGTTTTATAAGAATCTGAGACTCTCTTGATGGCGTGGCAGGCCTAGGGGAGCAGGTTAATTTTGATTTCATGTGGCCAGTGAATTTGCACTGGTCAGTGGCTACCAACTGGCTCCTTAGTTTCACTTAACTGTTTGGAAAATATATGTCATTGTTTACCAAGTGGACCTGAGGACAGGGAGGGAGAAATGGATTGTGACATCATTTCTCAGAAAGTGGTCTGCAACTTATTTCATCTTTTGAGCTGAAAATGAATGCATGTAAGACAAGAATATCATTTGCTCGGTGGCTAGGAGAGTTGTGATCCAGGCATGGCAATTTCAAGGGTGCTTATTCAAAACGTTGTCCTCTATGTATCTTTCCATTGCTCTTTACTTTTAAGAAAGATGACCCAAGCTCTGCACCTCCATGGAAATCAAAACCAGCAGTGCACTGGGGATGGTACAGAGAAGTGCAGCATCATTTCTTTTGCCTTAAAAAAAACAAAAACCTTGAGCCATCTGGTCTGGTTAGGTCAATGGTCTCGAACTTACTTAATGATGCATCTTCTGGTTTCCTTATGGGTTTTGGATCAGGGCTTGGGGTTAGGATGTGCTCTTCATTTGAGTTTCTCACAAACTCTTATCAGACTGTCTGAATGGACAACTACAATCCTAGGTATCACAAGGAATTTTTTCCTCTTTTATATACTGAGAAAGGTGAAGCACCTGTGATGTTCTCATGCATAAACACTGTTGTCTAGGGACCACAGCTACTTCCAGAGCACTATGTTTAAGAGAAGTTTGAATAATTTTTGTAAATATGTAAATGTTTAGAATTAGATGGAAAAATCTTTGTTTGGTTTAATATCTGTATGTCTTTTGTACAAAATATAATATGCTAGCCGCTTAGAGAATTGTACCTTGCCAAAGTGATTTCCATCAAGAAAAAATTTTGAGTCATTATATTTTAGGCACTAGGAATAATTGTAATATCAGAAGGGCAACTTGGGAAAGTGGGATGGAATAGCAGTAGAGAAATCATGTATTATAGGGGTCATTAGCTGAGAAAAATCAGAGGAATTCACTTCCTCCAAAACAATACGTGGAAAAAGACAAAGACAGAAAGTTGAGTGGGCTGGTGGAGGTATGAGTAGAAATAGATTCACAGGTACTAAGGCAATGTGTGTCTTAAGTAGAAAGAGTAATAACAACTTCTAAAGTGTTGAACGAAGCACCTACGAGTGCGGCTCGCACTGTTTCCAGTCGCTGATACCACTCACTGAGTTATGGCATTTAAGGCAGGCTTCATGTGAGTCTCAGAGATGCGATTTGTCCAAGACCACACGGCAAGTATGAAGCAGAACTTGGATTTCAGTTAGGCTTATCTGACTCCAGGGTCCTTTCAACCATATCCTGTATCAGAGTGTCGTCTGCTTTATGAATCAATAGTAATTCTCAGTATTTCGTGTTTTGTTTGATAGCTCACCATTTACGTCCAGCCAGAGCAAAAGAGCACAGCTGAATACGCTGCAGACATAACCAAAATTGTGTTTGATTACTTTGAAAAATACTTTGCTATGAATTATTCTCTTCCTAAATTAGGTAAGAATATGTTTTTATTTTCTTATTTGTAATAGTCTTTCTGTTTATTTCAGCTAACTAATTAACTAGCTAATTAATTAATTTTGCGGAGCGAGGGATCAAACTTGTACTTCCTAGGCAGGCACTTGTGCCCCTGAGCTATCTCCCCAGCCCCTACCTCAGTTAATTTATTCCATAGCTTCTAACACCATTAGTTGATAATTATGCCCACAATTTATATATAATTTGCTACATAGCGAAATATCCATTCTGAATTTCTCTGCAAATAATGTGAATATTCTCCCATTCTGATAAATGCTTAGGCATCGTTTCCAAAGAGAGTAGAAAATACATACACAGGGCTGGGGAGATAGCTCAGGCGCACAAGTGCCTGCCTGACAAGTGCAAGGTCCTGAGTTTGATTCCCTGTTCTACAAAAAAACACAAAAACAAAAACAAAAACAAAAACCCCACAAATTTGCAGGTCCATTAATGTTAGAGCCAGAAACAGCTCAGTGGATTTAAAAATCAGCACCAATCCCAATCACTTATCTGCCTTCTCAGTACCAGTGCATTGAAAACAATGGGCAAATGATGTGGTAAGAATACCACGAGCTCCTGATCTTCCCACTGTTGAGTAAAACTAACTCTAGATTCTATATTCTTCAGTAGTCACTTCTCTCATAAATGCAGGTTTTTCCATCCTATGAAAGGAAGCATGTTTCTTTCATTAATAACAGAAATACTTTATTCATAAACTTGAGGTGCATTAGCAGAACTTTTAAACGTAAGCCCCCTAGAGATATTTGTAGGGGTAAAATGAAAGCAGCGAGCGAACCAATCAATCAACAATTGGCTCCACTGTTCCATTTTTGCCCTTTCTTTAATCAGTTACTGATGCCAAGTAACTGGGATACTTGGGTCTCCCCAGGAGGACAGATGTGGCTCTGACAATGCTTGGAGATGCTCCCTTTTTGCTTCAGTGGAAGCTGTGCCCAGGTTCTATTTTTCATCAGCATCAGAAAAATCATAAGCTATTAAGCTCCTGAATTCAAAGGTCTTTTTCCTTTCATCTCTCTTGTAACCCCCTGGATAAACTGAGGAGTAAGACTTGGATTCTTTCTCCCTCACCAATGTTTATGCCCCTCCCCCACTCCCTCTTCTTACCCCTGCTATGTGCATTTTCAATACTTTGAGAAGTAGCTCTACAGTCAGCTCCTTAGAAATGTGCTGGTGTTAATGAATTAAAATGCCAGTGCTCAGCAGAGAAATGAGACTGCAAAGATTGCTTTTGTTCAGGGTTAGGTGTACATCACACTCTGCATCATTATAAGAATATAGCCCTTGAGGGAGGGACTTTTCTGACTTTTAAGGGAGATTCTCAGAACAAAATAACGAACCCTAAAAATGAAGATTACATAAAAAGAAGCCATTACTATACTTTTGACCTCTACTTAAGATACATCATTTTTATTCTTTTTTTTTGTCTTTTTTTTTGAGACAGGGTCTCGCTATGCAGTTCAGGCTGGCCTTGAGCTCACTTTTGTAGCCCAGGCTGGTTTTTTTATTCTTTTATGAAAAGCTTGAAAAATATTTTAACCAGAAGAACCTTTTTTACATTAGATGAAAAGTTCAATTTATATTCATTTCTAGGCCTCATGTAAATTATGCATAATAATAAAGAAACCACATTCTGATTAGAGTTCATTAATGGGGGAAGCTGTGCTTTCTACTAATCAACTGAGCATTTTCTATTTTGGGACTGAATATAGAACTGCTTCACACGACCTCCTCCTATAGAACACTGTGTCTACATTATGGGCCCCAGAGAAGATGAAAGATAGAATCGCTTAACAGAATTTAACATTTTAGACCTGGAGGAGAATTGGGAACCAGTATAGTCAGTTCCATTTTTCTCCAGCGTCTTCAATGTACCTAAAAAATGGTGAGCTATTAGATTGTAGGAGAATTAAGTTGACCTCAAATTACAGAGCAAGTAAGGAAAGTGGAGTTTTATGTTCTCTGGTATTCTATGACCCTGTATAGACTTCGATTTTCATGCACCTAGAGGCTCTGGTTCCTTAGTCCTCATTTGAATGCCTCATCCCTCTTCCCCAAAGCTTAGCCCAAACAGATGCTTACCATTACCTTAGTGAAAGCCTTGGGAGAGAAAAGCTCCTAACAATGAAGGACTGTACTAAAAGGAACAAAAGACACAAAACAATAGAGGCCTTGAAAAAAAAAGTCATGAGGGTCCTTTAAAGAAAAGGGGGGGAGGGAAACACGTCACACTGAAGTCTAGAGCCAGCAGGAAAAGCTCCATGGAAATTTTGAGCGCATTAGGTCTGAAATGTTTGTGCAGATGATTATGTCTCTTCACGCTAAGAAACTATTTTTAGTCTTAAAAAAAAAAAGTTGAAGAAATTTAATTTGGTAAAAATAAAATATTACAAACAAATGGAAAGAATGTCTTTCTTGACTGGACTTTTTCTTTTTCCATAGATCAAATTGCTATTCCAGATTTTGGCACTGGTGCCATGGAGAACTGGGGACTCATCACGTACAGGGAAACGAACTTGCTCTACGACCCCAATGAATCAGCCTCATCCAACCAGCAGCGGGTGGCCATGGTGGTTTCCCATGAACTTGTGCACCAGGTATAGGGTTGTGACATGGAACTGCTTGCTTTCAAAACTTACTTAAGGCGGGAGGAGTAAATTCATCTATAATTTAGCAAGTCAAATTAGCCAACTTGGAAAGCCCATGTGAAAAGCATGCCTCAGGCTAATAAACACTGCAGCTGAAAGAAACATTAAAATCCATTGTTTGACTACCCAGAGGCAGCCTTTCTGTGTGTTTACTATTCCCAGTAGATCATAAACAAAGGCAGTAAACCAGGAGGCATCTAATGTCACTCAAAAATCAGGTTAAATAAAGCAAGAAATAAATGAACAATGTCTACCACTTCTATGACAGTGACACAATTCACATGGAGAAATATTTTGAAATCCCCAAGCCCTCGCTGCCATAACAATAAGAACATATGGGGCCCGGCAGGATGGCTCAATGGTCTAAAGCACCTGCTTAGGAAAGCTTGGGCGGCTACAGGGATCATGGTTCGATCCCAGGCACCACATGCTGCGCCAGCCCTGCCCTCAGGGCAGGCTGAGCCGGCCATGAAAATAAATAAATAAACAAACAAAAGTTCTGAAACAAGAAAAAGAAAAAAAAAAAAAAAAAAAAAAAAAAAAAAAAAAAAAAAAAAAAAATTAAAAAAAAAAAAAAAAGAATAAGAACATAATGATCTCGTTGTCGTTTTTTGATTTCAGTGGTTTGGGAATATCGTGACCATGGACTGGTGGGACGACCTGTGGCTAAACGAGGGATTTGCTTCTTTCTTTGAGTTCCAGGGAGTAAACCAAGCAGAAAGCAACTGGAAAATGGTGAGCCCTAGGCGCAGGTGCTCCAAATCTCTGTTTCCTTTGTGCAAAGCACACTGAGGGTTTTGGACTCTTATGGTGGCCTTGGGTAGGGTGCCCAGAACAGTGGTGAACTGGGAAGCCCACCTTGGGAGTAGGCAGGAGCCAACCGTGCTTAGAGCCCTTGCTCAGTCTCTAGAGAGTAACTGTGCACCCCAATCTGCAGATAGCTGGGACAGCATCACCCAAAGCTCAGGTCAAGACAAGACCAAGACATTCAGCAAAGCAAATACCAATCCTGTGTTCAAGAAATATCTGTCACACTAACTCTTTGAAAAACGTCAGTTGGTTTTTTTTGTCAACCACTTCCCTTAGACAGGTTTCCTAAAGTAGTGTAGAGAAGAAATAAAAGTATAAACTTAGTATGCAAGCTCAAGTCCTGGGCATGACTTAGGTGGAGAAATAGGTCAGTTTTCTCTTTGCTGTACTGTAAGAATATTGTTTTCTGTCTCATAAGGTTAACAACTTCAGTAGCTGTTAACATACCGTGTGTCAGTCCCTAAGGGATCAAGAACAAAAATTCCTCTCTGTCCTTTAGCTTACTTTAGAGGATCTATATATGTGTTGTATTTATATTTAGATCATGTAAATGTTCTTATTGGATTGACTATATAAAAGTGAGTGTGTGTGTATGTGTGTGTGTGTGTATGTGTGTGTGTACATAAATGCATGGATGATTGCAAGAGGTTGTGCAGGATGCAGAATACTGCCCTCTACTGGGAAAAAAAGTAGAAAATTAAATGCATGAAACCTTTGCTTACTTTCAAACTGGAAGAGTAATTTGTGTATAGGTGTCCCCTAAAGCCTCATGTGGTCATGCAGGGCTTCTGGAATTTGTAATTGATTATTGTGAGAATGGGTGCTACCCCTCCCCTGGGGCAGGTGATTTGCATTTTAATGTGAAGACGGAAGAGAAGTTAGCTGCTTGAGCTGCTGCTATCTCTCTCCCTGCACTCTTGCTCTTAGCTGCCGCCATGAAAGCTTGTTTTCTGCCATAGGCCTCTCTGCCTTGGAGCCAGCTAAATATGGACTGAAAATTGCAGGAATTGTGAGCTAAACAACCCTTTCCTCCCCTAATTTGAGTGTTGGATATTTGTCCCAACAACGAGAGAAGAGTAACTAAGACACTACCCCAGGGGTTTTTAAGCATGGTCTGTTGACATATGGAGAAAGAATTCTTTGTTTTGTGAGCTGTCTTGGGAATGGTGGGGTACTCAGCAGCATCCCTGGCCTTCATCTGGCAGCTGTCAGTCACTGTCCTGCTTCAGTTGGTAACAGCCTGAAGTATCCCACATGCTTCCATGTGGCCCCCGAAGACAGTCTCCCTTACAAGAACCGCTCATCTACTTGAAAATTATTGGTTGCACAGTTACTGGAAGTAAATCAACTAAATGAAGAATTATTTTACCTTTTTATTTCCTTCTTAAAATACCCCATGACCTTCTTATGTCAAACAACTACAATAAATTATGACATTTTATAAATTAAAAATTTATAAAATTATGTCATCTATTAGTAACATTTCAGGGTTTCCAAAACACTGGTTCAATTCCAGGAGAACTTGTTATGTGAGTTTTGAGATTTCAATGAAATTTAATCACATGGTATAACAATACCCACTACACTAAACATACATTAGCAAAAGCTAAAGGGGACCCCAGGATGGGTAAAATATACCTTTAGCCTTTCAGAAGATCTCAGTTTAAGATATTATGGATGAAGAAATCAGACAAAGATATTTTATATGACAACTTGACAAATACTACAATAATGGAACTTCCTTTCATCAGGTAAAAATTTGAGGGTCAAAATGTAATAAAACCTGACAATTATTAAACAGAAAATTTATATCAAAGCCAAGAGTACAATCAAATTTCTCATTGCTAGCTACAGGATTCTTTCTACTTACACTTCTTAGCTGTACTAAAAAAAATCAAAATCCAGATCCAGATTCCTTTGATTGTCACCTATCTCTGAGCAATAGAACCTTGCCTACTCTAAATGGAAATCACAAAAGTAGCAAATGTAGACTAACACAGCATGCTCCTTGGGAAGTATTTTTAATTAGGTGGGAATAATAAAGCTTTAGAGTTTTTAAAGTAGTGGTTTAACAGGTAAGAATCTTACTACTTAAGAATTCAAATAACAGTAGGTAATGTGCTGGATTTCCACTCTGCCAGAAGCTGTGCCAGCTGCTTCATATGAATTATATCTTTACATCTATGAAGTTCAGAGAGTAGATACCACAATGGCACCTATTTTATTTTATTTTATTTTTATTTTTTACAGTGGCACCTATTTTAATGAAGGAGGGAGCTTGCTTAAAATCCCAGGAGAATGGAAGGAGTAAGCTTTGAACCCAGGAGGTCTATTTATCCTGCTAGGCCTCTTAGCCACTCCATTTTGCTGGGAGAAGCTAGGACCTAAGTGGCAAATGATTGTTGGAACTAAAGATAAACTACTGTTTTCTTTGATTAATTAATCCACATTTGGATAGCAACCTGACATGAAGTAAAAAACGAGCTTCCACTCTGGCAGGCTGACGTGCTGCCTCACTCATTTCTCAGAACAATCTGGGTACCAATGTCATTGCCCAGATAGGAAAATGGCCTTGGGAGGGTGGGCACAGGTCCAAAAGTCATGCAGAATAGGCTGAAACAGAACCCCTATATGCTGTCATTTTCTTGGCCTGTAATGTAGAGTAAGTCAAGAGAATTATGTATAGAAAATAGGAATGAAATCCATATAGAGCAATGTTATAGTTAAGATCTAGGATGTTCCCCCAAAGATACATTGTTTACAAGGTGATGGAATTGTGAGGGATATTGTATACCTCTGAGCATTCATTCAGCGATGAGTTCATAGCTGAATGTGCTGTCGGGTGGTGCAGGCAGGGTGGAGGTGGGTGCCTGTGAGTGTGACCAGGAAGGTCTTGGCCCTGGCTCCTCTCCTCCCTTTCTGCTTCCTGGATGCTGTGAGATGAGCTGCTGTCTTCTCCAGGCCTGTCCACTCTGTATTTCTGTCTTGGAGCCAGCTGAACGTGGCCAACCTTAAACCTGAGGGTGTCCCAGAGACAAGAAAGAGACCAGTACCAGCTATCAGCATAAAATGCAATTAGTTTGAAGGTCTAATATTTTTTCAAAATAATTTGAATCCTTTTAATTTATTTCCCCCGTTTTTATCATGTGGTATTATAAAACATGAGTAAGTATAAAGGCAATGCTATATTTCTTTGACTTGTTCTGTCATTTCAGCTTGACCAGGTGTTACTTGAAGATGTTTTACCTGTACAAGAAGATGACTCTTTAATGTCGTCTCATCCAGTTGTTGTTTCCGTGTCAACCCCTGCTGAAATCACATCTGTTTTTGATGGAATATCCTACAGCAAGGTGGGGAACATAATGCATTATTCTGAACATCTTTCAAGTTACTAATGTTTCTTCTAGTAGATGCTTAAATATGGTGAGAATGGTGCCAGAGAAGCTCTGGAAAACACTACAGAACTTATTGCTAGTGGCAGATAGTAGTTTATGCTTTTCAGAAGAACTGATTAACATTGGTCATTGCCAGGGCCGGGGAGATAGCTCCATGGTCTAAGCGCCTGCCTGGCAAGCACAAGGACCTGGGTTCGCCCCTGATACCACATGCCATGCTAGTCCCATGCCATGCTGACCACCTAGACTGGACATGGTGGGACATGATTGTAATCTCAGCACTGGAGAGGCTGAGATAGGATCACTATGAATCCAAGCTGCATAGTGAGACCCTGTACCAAAGAAAGAAAGAAAGAAAGACAGACAGACAGACAGACAGACAGACAGACAGAAAGAAAGAAAGAAAGAAAGAAAAGAAAGGAAGATAGATTAAGTATCGGTCATTGCCATATCATTTTGAATTCAATTTCTAAAAATTTCTGTTTCTACTTTTTTGTATAACTGCTTTCATTTTGATAAGTCAACATGTAAAGTTTAATCATCAAAGTTTTTTCCTTAATGACACTAAGTCTTATTTCTCTGCTATGTCATTACTAAGGACTGTCTTTTATATGGGCACCTTTTCTAGCAGAATCGTTTAACTGTCTCTGTAAACATTTAAATCTGGCTCTGTTGGAAGGAAACAGTTTTATGATTATTACATGAGGCTTAAGGATGGCGTTGTTAGCATATTCTAAATGTCACATTTTTCTCCACCAAAATTCTATAAAATATTACTGAAAATCTATGATGATAGGTTTTGTTTTTTTAAAAAATGTATTTGGTGGCAGGGCATGGTGGCGCATGCCTGTAATCCCAGCACTTGGGAGGCTGAGGCAGGAAGATCGGTGAGAGTTCGAGACCAGCCTGGGCTATGAAAGTGAGCCCAAGGCCAGCCTGAACTGTACAGCGAGACCCTGTCTCAAACAGACAAAAAAAAGTATTTGGTGCCGGGTCTCACCAGGCAGCTCAGGTGTAACCTCAAGTTTTGTTCCCCATTCTCTCCCTCAACACCTCCACCACACATATTCCATTCTTGTGTGTAAAATAACTTAAAGTTTTATGTTAGTAATTTTATAACTATTTCTCATAGATTACTAACTACATTAAGTGATTCAAAAGCTACTACTACTATAAAGTAACCTATTTTATTATTTGGAATGATGTCTAAAAATATTGCCATCTATAATTATTTAAATGAATCTTAAAACTGGTTTGAATAAAAAACTACATATTAGTACTTGAAATTCATGGCGTCATATTTCTGGGTTCTCCTGGTTTGTATGGCTTCTTCCAGGGTTGTCTTCTCACTTTTTCACATTCTTAATGTTCCTTTTTGTCTTTGTGTTAAAATGAAAATGCCAGGTCTGCTTACAACCAATCATAATAACTCACAGAAAAGTTAGAAATGGTTTCCTCTAAGTTCTAGATATTCCAGGGGCTTAAGATGTTAGCTCATAAATAAATAAATATTTTAAAGACCCTAGATTTCTCACTAGGTAGTAAAACAGTTTAACATTTTGGATACATTATGTTTAAAACTCACATAATTAAGTACAGAAGAACTGTTTTCTGGTAAGTTACTTGGAAACTGATTTAAAACCCTATATGTAGCGTGTTTTATTTTTTTTTTTTTTTTTTTTTTAACAAAATAGCATGGTTTTTAACTGTTTCTTCCTTAACATTGCTCCATCTGCTGGTCCATTGGAGGAAGTGCAACAGTTATTGGACCTTGAAGTTACTGACGTGACAATTTTTTTAAATATTTATTTATTTATTTATTTATTTATTGTCTTTTTGAGACAAGGTCTTGCTATGCAGTTCAGGCTGGCCTTGAGCTCACTTTTGTAGCTCAGGCTGGTCTCGAACTCACAGCGATCCTCCTGCCTCAGCCTCCCAAGTACTGGGATTACAGGCGTGCGCCACCACGCCTGGCTCTAAATTTTTTTTTTTTTTTTTTTATGGCTGGCTCAGCCTGCCCTGGGGGTGGGGTTGGCACAGCATATGGTGCCTGGAATCGAACTACGGTCCCTGTGGTTGCCTAAGCAGGCACTTTAGACCGCTGAGCCACCTCACCAGCCCGACGTGACAATTTTAGCAACTTTACTTTTTAATTATTTCAGGAGCATAGATTTGCAAAGGCTGAGCAGTTCGATTTTATCCTAAAATTCTGGAACAATAACCATCTAGCTTAACATCATTGAAAAGTGATGAATGAAGTTTACAACAGCGATAACTGAATTCGTTAGTTTCTCTAACCCAGCGTTTCTCAACCTGTGGGGTTGCGACCCTGGCAGGGATTGAACGACCAAAACACAGGGGTCGCCTAAAGGCATCGGAAAATCATAACTGTAGCAAAATTACAGTTTTGAAGTAGCCACCAAAATTATTTTCTGGCTTGGGGTCACTGCAACATGAGGAACTGTATTGCGGGGTCACGGCATTAGAAAGGTTGAAAACCACTGCTCTAACCTTGACCCGCCTGACATGTGGCTTTTCTGCACCCCAGGGAGCTTCCATTCTGAGAATGCTGGAAGACTGGATGACACCAGAGGCATTTCAAAGAGGATGTCAGGTATGATTTATCACTTTTAGTGATGTTAAAAGTAAACCACACGGGTAGGTGGCTGCTGAGTGCTAAGGAGTAGGATTATTAAGATCAGTTCTTTTTGTAGGGTCAAATAACATAGCAACTGGTAAAAAGCAACATCCTGCCCACAAGCCTCATGGGAAAGTTTAAACAGAGCAGTTACTTCGGTTACCTTCCACGTGTGTATCTGCTTGGGATCCCAGAACCAGCTGTGTGTAGTGGCTTAGACAACAGAACTGTATTTTCTCACAGTTCAGAGGACGCAGGAGTCCAGAACTGAGGATGCGGCCGATTCCGTCTCCGCTCAGGGTTCTCTTGCTGCCCCTCCTTCCGCACACCAGCCCACTTCCTGGGCCCTCATGTGAGGCGGAGGGGGGCGAGACTCTGACATCTTTCCTAAGAATGCCGGTGTCACTTTTGAGACCTTATCGCTACAACCTCATCTAGAATGGGATACCTCCCCAAAACCCCATTAGGAATACAATTCACCCAGAACAACAGGATATGAAATTTAAATATCTGCAAGTGACTATTCCCTTACAGTAAGTTTACAACCTTATCCTTCCTGATGGACTGGAACGTATCAAGTAGCACCTGAAAAAAGGCATGTGGTCTGTCTAAGTGACCTGCAGCCAGCTCTCCAGCAAGCTAGGATATTCCTTCTTTGTTGGGCCAGCGTGCGGAGCCCTTCAGCACATACGGTGCCCTCTTGCACATGCAGCGCCCTCCAGCACAGGG
>PVJA010037557.1:0-20306 GCA_004027025.1 Myocastor coypus | reverse complement strand
AAAAAAAAAAAAAAAAAAAAAAAAAAAAAAAAAAAAAAAAAAAAAAAAAAAAAAAAAAAAAAAAAAAAAAAGAAACCATACTCTTAAGTGAGATAAATTAAACTCCAAGGCACAGACATCATATTATCTCCTTAGTGTGAGAACCTGAAAGAGAAAATGAAATGTGAGGAGTACAGGAGCTACTAGGAAAAGGAAATGAGCCTATGCATAAGGAAGAAATTACCGAGTTAAGAAGAACAGGAAAGAACAGGGGGAAGGGATACATCTACATATGTAAGCAGGATGGTTTGGACAACTTTAGAGTGGTTTTTTGCTGGTGTATAGGAAGGAGCCATTAACCCTTGATTTATTTTGTCTTCTTTTTTCAACTGTTTTTCCTTTTTGTCTCTTCTTACTTTCATATATATATATATATATATATATATATATATATATATATATATTTTATTTCTTTTTCCAATATTGCATGCATATATCTTATAATACAACCAGCTAATTTGAAGACAACACTATGCAATACAATTAGTGTGAAATTCATATCATTTTGTTTAATGAAATTCTGTGTTGCTTGTAACTTTTTCTGTTTTAGTACTATTTTGTACCCTCTTTAAAAAAATAAAAAAAAGGTCCAGGGGCCCAGCAGGATGGCTCAGTGGTCTAAAGCGCCTGCTTAGGAAAGCTTAGGAGGCTTCAGGGACCACAGTTCTATGCCCAACACCACATGCTGTGCCAGCCCTGCCCTCAGGGCAGGCTGAGCAGGCCACTAAAAAAAATTACATAAATAAACAAACAAAAGTTCTGAAACAAGAAAAAATAAAATAAAATAAAATTCTTTAAATAACTAATTAATTAATTAATTAATTAAAAAGGTGCAGTTTCTACTAGATGCCTGCTGCATACTCATCACAGTAAAGCTGGAAAACTGTAAGTCAAACTATCTTCAGTTGGGGACAATCTGTGACTCTTTGCTTATTGATCTCTGACTACAGAAGCTCCTGCCCCTGTTCGCCTTCAGAGTGCTTCTGGTACATTAATTGCAAATTTCTATCTACAACATAATTGTGATGGTTTTCTGGAGGGCGAGGTGAGCTCTCTCTCAGCCTGGCCAGCGCTGTGTGCATACCTTCATGGAGCCTGGTGGGTGGCATGTTGGGCTAGCACTGCTCCTCACCAACAGCCACAGATGAGACCAGATAAGCAGTCTGTGAGGCAGGGGCTAAAGTGGGAGGTAACAACTCTGTGGATGCCTATATGACTCCAGAGAAAATTCCTTCCAGAATTGACTACAGCACAGGTTATTCATGAAGCACAAGCTCAACCTGGCGGATTTGTTTCTTTCACCAAAAGGCATCGTTTCCTCCTTCACAAGCCTTGCCTGAGCAGCCACCTCTCTTGCACACTTTCCTCAGCATTTTCCCCAGTGTGAATGTGACCAGTGAATGGCAAAATCCTGGCTGCCTCGTGCCCTCCCAATCCCTGTGACTGGGCCACCCCAGATCCCCATTGCATTGCCACTTTTGTCTTTTGTTCTCTCCTTTCACGGTGCACCACAACACTAGAGATTGGGGTTCACTGTAGTGGTCCTCAACAATGGTTGAGTGATTGTGTCAACTTGAGAAGTTTAATTAAGAGAGGCTTAACTAAATTGGCTAAGTAATTCTACACCTCAGGATGGAGAAGACATGGAGAAGGAGAAAATACTTTTGAACAGTAAAAAAGAATAAAGTAGGGGTCCTGGGGGATGTCTCAGTGGTCTAAAGCCCCTGCTTGGGAAAGTTTGGGCGGCTTCAGGGACCACGGTTCCAACCCCAGCACCACATGCTGCGCCAGCCCTGCCCTTGGGGCGGGCTGAGCCGGCCATAAAAATGAGTGAATAAACAAACAAAGGTTCTGAAACAAGAAAAAATAAAAAATAAAGAATAAAGTAGGAAGACTCACCATCTCCTATGTTAGAACTTAATACAGTTGCAGTAATCAAGGCAGTGTGGTAGTCACGAACGGACAGACAGTCGTGGGCCAGTGAAGCAATGCAAATAACCCAAAGAGACTGATAAATATGCTTGCTTAATTATCAACAAAGTAAAAAATCAGAACCCCAGTCGCACAAAAATAAATAAATAAATAAATAACAAAGTAAAAAATCAGTTCTATAGAGGAAAGTCAGACACCAATAAATGGTGCTGGAATAAATGGGTAGACAGGGGCAAGGAGTAGGAGGAGAAACAAGCTGAACCTAAATATCACCCTTTATACAAAACTCAGTGCCACCCCTGGGCAGGCTGAGCTGGCCATAACATAAATAAATAAAAGTTGTTTAAAAACAAACAAACAAACAAAAAAAACTGACTCAAAATGGATCATGGAATTAAATATAACAATGGAAATCTATGAAACATTGAGAAAAAATCTTTGGGTCCTAGAGGTAAGCAAATAAATCTTAAAATTAACACAAAAATGTGATCCCTGAAAAAAAAATAATTATAAATTTCATCTCAACAAAATAAAAATTTTTTGCCTTTCCGCGCTGCCCAGCCAGGGTCCACACGGCGTTTTTGTTCTTGATTCCCACTGTAACTTAAAGGGCAACTTCACAATGTCCGGAGCCCTTGATGTACTGCAAATGAAGGAGGAGGACGTCCTCAAGTTCCTTGCTGCAGGAACCCACTTAGGTGGCAGCAACCTGGATTTCCAGATGGAGCAGTATATCTACAAAAGGAAGAGTGATGGAATCTACATCATAAATCTGAAGCGGACTTGAGAGAAGCTCCTCCTGGCAGCTCGAGCCATAGTGGCCACTGAAAACCCTGCTGACGTCAGCGTCATCTCCTCTAGGAACACGGGCCAGCCGGCTGTGCTGAAGTTTGCTGCTGCCACTGGAGCTACTCCTATGGCTGGTCACTTCACTCCCGTAACCTTCACTAACCAGATCCAGGCAGCCTTCAGAGAGCCACGTCTTCTGGTGGTTACCGATCCCAGGGCTGACCGCCAGCCCCTCACGGAGGCATCTTATTTCAATCTGCCAACCGCTGCTCTGTGTAACACAGATTCTCCTCTGCGCTATGTGGACATTGCCATCCCATGCAACAATAAGGGAGCTCTCTCTGTGGGTCTGATATGGTGGACGTTGGCCCGAGAAGTGCTACGCATGCGTGGTACCATTTCCCGTGAACACCCATGGGAAGTCATGCCTGATCTCTATTTCTACCAGGATCCTGAACAAACTGAAAAGGAAGAGCAGGCTGCTGCTGAAAAGGCTGTGACCAAGGAGGAATTTCAGGGTGAGTGGACTGTACCAGCTCGGGAGTTCACGGCTGCTCAGCCTGAGGTCGCAGACTGGTCTGAAGGCGTGCAGGTGCCCTCTGTGCCCACCCAGCAGTTCCCTACTGAAGCCTGGAGTGCTCAGCCAGACACAAAAGATTGGTTTGCAGCCCCGACCGCGCAGGCCACTGAGTGGGTAGGAACCACCACCGAGTGGTCTTAAGCTGTTCTGCCGACGCCTAAGCAAAATGGGAATGAGGCTGATGAAAAATAAAACAATTTCTAAAAATAATAATAATAATAATAATAATAATAACAAAAGAAAACCTTTTTCTCTGTGAAAGATAGTCAAAATAATAAAAACATGAATATAAGTGTGAAATACCTATAATCACGTATCTGACAAAGGCTTTGTATTCAGCATGTATAAAAAACCTAAAATCCTTAAGTGAAATAAATCAGACCCACATACACAAGTATCACATTGTCTGGCTACTATAAGAACTTGAGAATAAATAAAATCAGAAAGTCATAACAAATTCTGTGAAAGGCAAAGAATTTGTTTAATGGAAAGGAAAAACGGGGATGAGAAAAAGGACAAAAGGAAGATGGGAAAAAATATTGTTATAGCTTATGTCAAGTTGTTCCCCCAAAGCCTGACAAGGCGGTCTAAGACAGTCAGGGGTGATTGAATCATGACCCAAGGACTGCAAATTGGTTGGGACATTCTTGCTTAGGTGCTGAGTGAAGTCACCAACAGGAGGGTAGAGAAAACAAGGGAGGGTGGCCAGTAAGACACAAGGTCAGGGTGACACGTGGGGAGTGAGGTCCAAGAGTTGCTTTTGGCTTCTGAGTCCAGGCAGACCTCCAGGCATGGAAGGAGAGGAAGTCTGCAGCTGAGGCCAGGCCTCCCATGGAAATAGTGACACCATAGCACCACATCAGGAGCAGTGACAGCAAGCATGAGCCCGTGACAATGTAAGACACTGGAATCTGAGTTACTAAGAGTGAAAAATCCTAATCAGTATGTATAATCCTATGCGTAAAGAATCTAAAAAATAAAGTGTGGGGAGTGTAAGAAAATCTGTAAGAAAAAAACAAATTATTTCCTTTATTGGGAAAAAGAGTAATTTTGTTTAGTTCGTATATTTGTTTTTGTTTTCTTTCGCTTTGCTTTGTTTGAGACAGAGTCCGGCCATATAGGGAAGGCTGGCCTTGAACTCGCTTATGTAGCCCAGGCTGCCTCAACCTCACTGCAATTCTCCTGCCTCACCCTCCTGAGTGCTGGCATAACAGGTACACACCTTCGCACACCTTCAAAAGTCTGGAGATTTTTTTAAACAAATGAATTAGTGATGCACACTTATAATCCCAGCACTCTGAGAGGCTGAGGCAGGAGAGTGAACACTGCCTGAACAATTTAGTGGCTTATCAAAGCCATACTTCAAAACAAAAAATAGAAAATGCAGTAGGAGTGCAGGTAAGTATAAATGCCCTGGATTCAAGTCCCAGTATAAAAAACAAAATAAAATAAAAAGAAGAGTTAAGATTTTCCCAACATGAAAATTTAAGAAAAAGTAAAAACAAGGCAGAAAAGAACCCATTAGTAGTGAGAGGATAGGAATGTGTTTGAGGTAAGGAAAGTTGTAAAAGAGAAAAAGAATTTTGTGTAGTAGAGTAAAATCTGTCTTAAAGTAGAACTGACTGTTCCAAAATGTGAGGAAAGAAATGTAGGGTATACCAAGCATAGAACTGCACACCTGTAGTCCCAGCACTTAGGAGGCTGAGGCAGGAGGATTGTTAGGAGTTCAAGGCCAGCCTGACTACATAGAAAGCCTATGTCAAAACAAACACACAAAGAACTATAGGACAATCAAAAACTTAATCAGGTCACATGTGGACTGAATCTTTTTTTATATATATTTTTAAAAATTTAGCCGGGTGTGGTGGCACATGCCTATAATCCCAGCACTTGGGAGGCTGAGGCAGGAGGATCAGTGTGAGTTCGAGACCAGCCTGGGCTACAAAAGTGAGCTCAATGCCAGCCTGAACTGCATAGCGAGACTCTGCCTCAAAAAGACAGAAAAAAAATTATTTATTTGATACAGGGTTTCACTACACAGTTCAGACTCACAGTGATTCTCCTGTGTCATCCTCCCTGTTGCTGGAATTATAGATGTGTGCTATCATTCCTGGTTTTAGGCTGGTACAGTATGCATTACTAGGGATTGAACTCAGGTTCTTGCACTTGCCAGGCAGGTGCTTAGACTGCTGAGCTATTTCCCCAGCCCTGGCCTGACTCTTGACTGATCTCATTTATTCATATTACCTGCCTGGCCTCTAAATGCACTTTAATCTATCACTCTGCTCTGCTGCCTCCGGCCTAGGACCAGAGTGGGATATGACAGTGAGAGGATGCCATGTGTGATGTCTCCCCCAGTAGATAACATGGTGCTGAGCTATGGTCAGCTAGCAAGAGGAGATGGGGAGGACTGTGTCACATTCTTCAGGCCCAGAGCACAGCTGACAATAGCAATGGAAGAGGTGCCTTCTGGGGCAAAGCTTTCTGTTAACAAGCTCCCCATGGAAAGTGTTTGAGTTCTGAGCGTTCTCCAAAGGCCGAACATTAAGCTTTGATTCCCAGGGGTACACCAGGGAGGTGATGGTGCTGGTAGGAGTTGGGCATGTACGTCATTGGAAATGCACCCTCATTGGGGACTGTAGGAACTAGCTCTTTACCTCTTTCCTTTGCTCCCTGGCTCATGATAAAGATGAGAAAGAGTACTATGTCCTCCCTCTCTTCTGACACAGGGTCCACACAATGAGGATTATCAACCATGGACTGTACTCCTCAACACTGTGAGCCAAAATAGACCTTTTCTCTTTGTAAAGTAATTATCTTCAGTGTTTCATTATAGAGACAGAAAGGTGATTGATCCAGCTGCCACAGGAGGTAGTGAAACACCATGCACTGGGGGTACAAAAGCCAAGCCACTGGCTGCTGCAGGAGTGAGGAGAGGTGACTGTTAGGAAGAGGAGACGGTGTTAGTGCTTAGACCACATTAACACTGAGACTCTGGGCTGGAAGACTGGGAGTGAAAGGATGATGTGGTGGGGTGGGCGTGTGCTGTGTGTTTTAGCTCACTGAGTCCTCATGGCAGGATCTCCCTAGACAGCTTTATTCAGCCCATTTAGCAGCAAGTTCAAATCCTCAGAGGCCAAACAACATGCCCAGTTCATCTAGTAACTAATGCAGTGTGAATGGAACTTCGTTGGTGTGGCTTCTGTGGGCTCCTCTTAGTACATCACGCTGCCACCCACCAGCAGCAAACTTTAAAAAAAAAAAATTGTTAATAGATTTCTTTAACTGTATCCTTGAATATCACAAATTGGTCCTATAATCTGGAATTTAGTTTTTGTATCTAACTACTGTTAGATATTATTTATCAACCTAGTGAACTATCTTTGCACCAAAAACATAAATTCTATCCCCAAACTGTCTGATACCTTTGTTTTTCATTCGTATTGTTTGCTGAATCAAGACAGCAGAATTTGAAACAATTTCAACGTTTTTTCTTTCATTCAGTGATTAACATATCTTTCTTGGCTTGAGATGGTCTGCAAATACCAGGCCTCCTCCAAACCTTAGGTATTATGCATGTGGTGTGATCCAAAACTTCCCTGAAGATCTAAATAAAAATGATTTGTTATAGTATCAGATACATTGCCATTAGCACCCTCAGAATACCTCCCCCCCTCACACATGCACGTGTGCTTTGAGCACATGTATTATTCTTGCCACTTTGTGAAGAGGTTTGGGAAGATTTTCAGTCCTTTCATGATTGTAGTGATGTTCTGGACAAATTCAAAATATTTACAGCAAAAACAGTGTGGTACATCCTTGTTCCCCTTATTCACTGCATCTGGCACCATGTGACTTTTGGTTCTTTCCCAAATTCAAAATGCCCATGAAAGATAAGCCAGGCCACTCCAAAGATAAGTAGTGTCCTCCAAGGGGAGCCAGGCCTCTCCTGCCCAAATGGAGGCTTCATCTGCTTTGGAGAGCTAGAGGTCTTGCTTTCTAAAATCAAGAGGCAGAACACTGTTACTGTGAAGCTCCCCCAGATCAGTTCCCTATGTGTAGCAAGTTCTGGTCCCTGCATATTGGTACGAGGGCAGCTGTGGTCCTCTATGGTCTCTATCTGGATGTCCTCTCCAAAGCCTCATTCACACATAAGTGGGGCTTTTGGAAACTGGCTAGGTCTAGAATCTGATACTGGAATTTAGGGAGTGTGGCAATAAATTAGCCAACTGATTGAAATTAACATAGTTCTGAGTGTAGCTGAATGGATTCACTGAAGGCAAAAGCATCACTCTAGGGCCAGCAAGATGGCTCAGGGGTCTAAAGTGCCTGCCGAGGACACTTAAGGCCAGCGCTGTGACCGCTCCTTGATCCCTGGCATCACATGCTGTGCACCCTCACCCCACGGCGGGATGAGCCAGCCATAACACAAACAAATAAATGAGGTTTAAGAGAAATAAATTTTTAAAATCTTAAAAAAAAAAAAAAAAAAGCATCACTCTGAGTATAGGTAGCCACAAAAGGCTCAGATAGGATAAAAAGGAAAGACAAGCTCACTGCTTGCTGCCTCCTACATGCCCTGCCATGGGTAGTTTGTCCTTTGCCATACCACTGTGCCATGCCCCCTGACATGGAAGCAGCTGACAAGTGACTGAAACATCTACAAACTGTGAGCAGAAGTTAAGCTTTTCTCCTTTAACTTCGGGTGTCAAATATTTTGTCTCAATAATGAGAAAATAACTAAGACAGGCCCCACACTATTCTTTGTTGCTTTGTTTTATTTTGAGATGGGATCTCACCATGTACTCCAGGCTGATCTGGACCTCATAGGTATCCTCCTGTGCCAGCTCCCCAAGTGCTGAGAATACAGGTGTGCACCACTGTGACGGGACATTTAAGCCCCCCAGAGTGTTGATTCGCATCTTGCTATCCCCATCTCACTGCACAAGCAAACATAAGCTGTGCGTGGCTTTCAGCCTCCAGTGCTTAACTTTTCTCGCCCTGAGCCTCAACTCCAATTCTGAGCACACAACCACCTTGTAGCACACAACCATTTGCTGTGGATGGCATAGGCTCAATGAATTCTCTGTGGGTGAAAAGGCTAGAGCACGTGGCTGGGGAGCAGCAGCAGAATTGTCACCGTTCACTTCTGGGATGCCTAACAGGACTTGCTAGTTTGAGAATTATAAAATCATTTTTAAAAAATAGAACTAATTTAAGTTTACTGACACATTTACATTAAGAAGAAAGTTTCTTAATACACGTGTAATAATAAATATGCATCAAATTGGCAAGATAAACTTTAGGATAAAATGTGAATGGCAAGGAAGAAAGACACAAGGAAAGAAGACGATGGGATAGGAAGGGCAGGAAGGGCTCCAGGGATCTGACTGCTGAGCATGGTCTGAAATCATGGGGTAACATCATTTTTTCCTGTGTCCCCTGCCCTTTTCTGTATTACCATGGTCATTGGTTAGAAGCTATTAGAAGCCGGGCGTGGTGGCTCACGCCTGTAATCCCAGCACTCGGGAGGCTGAGGCAGGAGGATTGATGCGAGTTCGAGACCAGCCTGGGCTACAAATTGAGCTCAGGACCAGCCTCAACTGCATAGTGAGACCCTGTCTTAAAAAGACAAAAAAAAAAAAAAAAAAAAAAAAAAAAAAAAAAAAAAAAAAAAAAAAAAAAAAAAAAAAAAAAAAAAAAGAAAGAAAAAAAAAGAAAAAAGAAGCTATTAGAATCAATCTTCTTAACCTTATTTCCCTCAGTCTACCAAAGCCACTCAGTCCCATACATACTGTTTGACCCCAATGTGCAAGAGTAGAGAGGCAGGCAATTACACTACAGTCCAGTATGGTCACCATTCAATGTCGTCGTTTAGGGGTGTGTCTTAGTTACTCTTTCCTCATTGCTGGGACAAATACCCGACACTCAAAATGAGGAAAGGGAAGGTTTATTTAGCTCACAGTTACTGGAGGTTTCAGTACATACTCAGCCGGCTCCAAAGCTGAGTGGCACATGGCAGAGAGCAGCAATTCATGGTGGTGGAACAGCAACAATGGTGACAGAGGCAACCTACCAACCAGGGGAGCAGAGAGCAACAGCGCTAGTCTGTCTCTCTGTCTATGTAACATTCAGGCTCTCTGCCTCAGCCTATCCACCTTAGGCTATACCCATAATCCCAGAAGTACTTAAAACACATAATCCCAGAGATCATGGATCAAGTCTCAAACACTAGATCAGTACTAAATCACATAATCCCAGTGACTCATGAGTGAAGTTTCAATCTATAGAAGTTCCTGCCCCATGACTGCTGAGGCTTTGGGGGAAAACTAGACATAAACCACAACAGGGTGGAAATACTGCATTTCAAGCTCTCCTTGACTTGAAGGTTTGTGTTGAGAAGTCTGCCACAACTCTGATGGGCTTTCCTTTATAGGCTATTTATTTCTTTTCTCTAACAGTTTTTATTATTCCGTTCTTGTGTTGAATGTCTAGAATCTTGACTATTTTATGCCCTGCTGTACACTTTTTTACCATGACTAGTTGGAGGTCTATTTGCTTAATTTTTATGTATGTCAAGTTCTTTCTCCGGCCAAGGTTTTCTGCCATGATGCCTGTGAATATGTTTTTATATCATTTGTTCTATCTCCTGCTTTTGCATTTGAATCTCAGATTATTCTTTGCATTATCTAGGAGCTGCTGGATTGATTTTTTCTTTCTCATTGTCCCTTGTTATTTTTAAGAAATATTTCTTTTCATGATTACTAATCATAAGCCTGTCCTCTATAGCGAGATTCTGGCCTCCCATTGGTATATTTTCTTGTGGCTACCTTCAATGGACATTTTAATGTTCTGGACATTTGCTTGAATCTATTTTATGGATTTCACTCTTTTCCTGTGTTGAGCATTCGTGGCTTGCATAATTTTCCTTAAACTCCTCTGTTTTTTTGTTTGTATCTGCTCTAGAGTCACTAAGCATGGTTTTTATTGTGGATGCCATCTCTGCAATTACTTGAGAAATTACTTCTGACTTTATTTTTTTCTAGAGCCTTGTTTATGTACTTTGTTGTTACTACTTCAGGAGAGTCCAGGTGATGGCTTTGGGATTTTCACTGCACCATGAGTTTGCCTTTGGTGAACTTGATATCTAGGATTACATCTTGTTTAGATGTCTTCTCATTTTGTTTTCCTTTTTTTAAGTTTAATTCCTGGGTTGACGCTTGTAAATTGCCTATGGTGAATAGCTTCATTGCTAGTATTTAGAACCCTTAGGAAGTGACTACTTCTTGGATGTATCTTCAAGGTATAGCTGGATTTTTGGATTTGAGTCTCTGTCAAGATCCTGCCTCAGAGGCTGGGGAAATAGCTCTGTGGCACAAGTGCCTGCCTAACAAGTGCAAAGTTATGAGTTCGATCCCCTGTCCTGCAAAGAAAGAAAGAAAGAAAAAAAAAAAGTAAAGAAAAAAGAAAAGCTGAGGCAGAAGGACCACTGAGTTCAAGGTCAGCTTGGGTTACATAATGAGTTCAAGGTCAGCCTCAACTAAACAGTAAGACCCTGTCTCAAAAAAAAAAAAAAAGCCTTAATAAGGCTAGCTAATTAAATTATGGGGCCAGGGAGGTATCTCAGGGGCACAAATGCCTGCCTGACAACTGCAAGGTCCTGGGTTCTATCCCCAGTTCTGCAAAAAAAAAAAAAAAGAAAAAAAAAAAAAGATCCTGCCTCTTCATTTCATTGGGGCTGAGAGGTTGCTGCCTACTTCACTCAGCTCCTACTCCTTGGTACTGACTCAGTATTTTCTATGCTCCTTAAACAATCTCAGTCTTGGTATAGCAGAAAGAACAGCTGGTTAAAACAATTGTGTTACTTTGGCTAAAGTGGTATAATCAGCAATGACAACAGCGTCAAACACAGCCTGGAAGATGACAAACCAAGATATTCATTAATTTACCATCTTTAACCACATGAACAAATTTTTGGTTATATAACAAGATTTGAAACAAACCAGCAAACTGTATATAATAAATAAAGTCCTCCCTCTGGGTGCCAGGTACGACACTGCAACCCACCCTTCATCTATACTCCAGATGAGTTATGAGCCTTTTTACTCACCTTTTCTACTGTTTTTAGATTGTATACAGATTTGATTACTTACTGATTGAAATAAAAGTGGCACAGAAAAAATAATACTAATAAATAAATAAATAAAGTCCTAAACATGTCAAATTTATTGTTGGGGAGAAAAAAATAAAAGGAGTTAGGGGGAAAAATAGAGAAAAAAGAAGAGGAAGGAGAGACTAGAAGCAAGGCTGGAGGACAGAGGAGACTCACACAAACTTTAGGAAACTGGTAAAAAAGATAAGAAAGAAAGAGAAGGAAGAAATAAAAGAAAGAACAAAATAGAACAGAACATCTACCAAAAAAGCATCCCCCTAGAAATCACATTCACACACATATAAAAACAAAATCCAACAATGAGGAAGAAAACAAATAAAAAATAAGAAAAGAAATTAAGAGAAATGTCAATTCAAGGTTTGTCTCTGCTGTTGCTAGTAGTCAACTACTTTTTATCCCAGTAAGGCAGCAGTGCGGTGGTTGATAATCCCAGCAAGTCTGCACCTTTATTTTCCCTGAAGGTCAGCCTGATTTCTGGCCCTGAGGGTGGGACCACATCCATTCCACTTGCAGCTGTCAGCATATCTTCTGTGTGCTTGAACTCAGCTAGCAGCTTCTTCTGAGGCAGTTCTGAGCCCTCAACTCAGTTGGCCCTTCCCCAAGATGGCTCCCAGCCAGTCACTCTCTCCCACGGGACAGCCAAGTCTGTGACACTCACCAGCCAGTGCAGTCCTCAGCATCCACTGCTCTGTTGCACTGCCACATCTCTCTGTGGAGGCTTCTGTGATTAGCAGCAGTTACTGTGTGTCCGCGTGTTTGAACTTTTTCTCCCACACAGTAAGTCTTCAAAAATGGAGAAGGCTCTTTTGGCTCCTTCTTCCATCTTTATTGAACTTTCTCTCTTTACTCTCCCCATGGGCTTCAGTTCTCACCTGAGATCCTTCCAAGGTGCCAGGGACCTGCTTTCCTCTTTCTTCTCTTTCTTGCATTGCTATATTCCAGGGTCTGGATACCAAATCTTGGAGCATCTTTTCCTCGGCTGCTTGCCACTCCACCATCTTCCCAGAAGTTCAGTTGCTCTTCAGTGTAATCATTAGTTTTTGGTGTTAAAATCTTACTGTGCCTAACTTAGGAACTGAACTGTATCATAGTGTATCTACAGGAAAGCAATAGTCCATGTAGGGTTTTGTAAAATCAAGGGTTGCAACTTTCACTGGAGAGTTTAGAATGTATGTCTCTCCCTTGAAAACAGGACACTGCCTGGGGTGCAGTTTAAATGGATGCATATACTAATATGAAGTTTTGCATTAAAAGTTTGTAGTTTAAAAGGTGTGTGAAGGTAGGTTATCAGGCTGGCCTTTTTCCTTATGTCCTTGGTCACATGCTCCCAATAAGCCCCACATTCTATGATGTTGGGAGCTCAACAACTCCCTGCTGTGTGTCCCAAGTACAGGACTATCAAGCCTCCCAACCATCCTAGTTGGCAGGAAAGGACAATGTGCCACAAAGGAAATAATAATTTCCATGTGAGGCTAGGGAGAGTGTTGACATCAAAGCTGAATTTTCTTGATTCCAGTATGACTTCTCTCCATTGCTCCACAGCCCTTTCAGGGTTCAGTGACATTATTTCACCTTGTCCAATCCCAAATTACCATCCCTTAAATATGATGCTCGATCTAAAGAATCCTTGTGATTTAAGGCACCAAAAAGATAGATTTTGTTCTGCTCAGAAGAGGACTGAGGCCTGCAAGGCTGAACAAATAAAGACAAGGACAGTCTACTGCTCACGGCCTTCAGCTCCGCCAGCTCTCCTGGCTCAGCTCTTCTAGCATGGTGGCATTGGATGCCCACAGGTTCCCCAGGAGCTGCCATGGTTGTAACCAATTGGTCCCCGGCATCTCTGTCTTTCCAAAAGTTAGATCAGGAGAGTGCTACAGAAGCCACCTTTTTACTGTGCACATGAAGAAAGTGAGCCCTGGGGACAAGTGTCTTCTCCATTATCATATGGCTAGTGAGAAGTTGTAGAACCTCCCAGCAAGATCTGGAAAATAGCACTCCACCTGGAGAGGCACAAGGGCCTGGAGGCTAATGGGCCAGACATAAAGGTATAAATGGAGGTTGAGGGTGCAGCTTGGCCTGCAGTTCCCACATCTCCAGTGAGTGCTAACCAGGAGGCAGTCAAAGTTAGTAGGTATTCTCTAACTTTGCAGCACTCAACCCTCCAGGTTTGTGTGTGGGATCTCTCAGTGTGCTGAGGATTATAAGACAAGGAGGAGTCAAGGTCAGATTTACCTTTTTTCCTTCAACGTCTGCATTAAAACATGGCTAATTGTGCCTGGAGTCTGGCTGCAATGGCCTCTAATTTTAAAAAGGCAAATATGGTATCAAGTGCCCCAAGAAAAAGGGTGAGTCCTAAGCCAGAGCTGACTGAGGAGCAGAAACAGGAAATCCAGGAAGCTTTTGATCTCTTTCATGCAGATGGGACTGGGACCATCGATGTAAAGGAACTAGGGTGGCGACTAGGGGTGCAAGAAAGAAGAAATCAAGACAGTGATAAGTGAAACTGTTAAGGAAGGAACAGGCAAAGTGAGTGTCAGTGACTTTCTGACTGTGCTGACTCAGAAAATGTCTGAAAAAGACAACAAGGAAGAAATCCGGACAGCTTTCAAACCCTTCAGTGGTAATGAAACTGAGACAATATTGTTCAGAAATCTGAAGCATGTGGCCAAGGAGCTGCGTGAGAATCTGGCTGATGAGGAGCTACAGGAGCTGACCAATGAAGTCGACCAAGACTTCAAAAAAGACCTTCTGGAGAAGGTCTCCCCTCATTACTAGTGTCTTTTCAGCTAAGATGAACTTCATGACAGAAAAGGAAATAAAAGATTTTACACTTGCGTCTTGTGATGACTTTTTTTTTTTTGTTTTGTTTTTTTTTTTGCAAAGTCTCAAGGCAGAGCAGGGTGTCACAAGGCCACACAAATATAAACATTTGTTTATAAACATCAAAAGTTTCTGTTTGAGGGAAAAAAAAAATGAAAAGATTCCTAAATCTGGTTGGTTAGCCAGGCATGGTGGTTCATGCCTGTAATCCCAGCACTTGGGAGGCTGAGGTAGGAGGATCAGTGTGAGTTCGAGAGCAGTTTGGGCTACAAAAGTGAGCTCAAGGCCAGTCTGAACTACATAGTGAGACCCTGTCTCAAAAAGGCAAAAAAAAATCTGGTTGGTTGATATTACTTAATGACAACACACCCACACACCTGTGCCCACTCACTCAATAATTACCTAGTGTAGATGTCCTAGCCTTCTTGTTTCCAATTTTTACAGTGAGAAACTTTAGGCAGACATTTCATGGCCAAAGTTGCTCATCACAAACAAGTGTGTCTTTTCTTAGCAAAGGTAAATGTGAAAAGGGTGACAACAATTTCTAAAGGATCTTGATCATCAGTGCAACTTTTCCCCTCAAGGTGAAGAGCATTCTGACTCACAGCCAATCTTGACCAAAGCAAAGAAAATACTTGGAAAATAATTTAAAATATCAGCTGAAACTGCTATTCAAAGACTTCTCACCGTGGAGATGGCGAGGTCCACAGGCAGGAGTTCCTGCACATCATAGAAAAGACCAGCCTCTACTGAGAGCCATGTCATGGCTTCTGCTGCAAGCACATGTGACTAGATCAGTGGCTGCTGTCTTGTGAAATCCAGCTCCCCCTTTCCCTGTAGAACTTCAGCCATGAGGGCTGGGGAGATAGCTCAGTAGAATAAATGCTTGATAGGCAAGTGCAAGATCCTGAGTTTGATTCCTGGTACCACCAAAAAAAAAGACTATATTTACTAAAAATGTATATTTACCAAAAATATATATTTACCAAAAAAATTATGTATTTACTAAAACTATGGCAAGCCGGGTGTGGTGGTGCACACCTGCAATCCCAGCACTTGGGAGGCTGAGGCAGGAGGATCAGTGCAAGTTCGAGACCAGCCTGGGCTCACAACAGTGAGCTCAAGGCTGGCCTGAACTGCATAGCAAGGTCCTGTCTCAAAAAGACAAAATAATAATAATAATAATAATAATAATAATAATAATAATAATAATAACTATGGTTCAGTGGGCTACAATTATTTAAGGGCCAGGGAGATAACTCAATAGATTAAATACCTACCTGCCAAGTGCAGGGTCCTGACTTTAATCCCTGGTACCAGAAAAAAAAAGAAGTTTCAGCCATGGCCTTGAATCTGATTTGGACTTCTGGAAATGTTTTTTGATACTAAAGTTCTACGTAAAATGAAAAAAAAAAAAAAAGGCACAGTTGATTGCAGAGACAAAGACCCTCTGAACATGCAGACATTGTGGTTCACCCACAGCCGGGTCCCAAGTCACTGCAGCATCACCTCAGGCTTTCTCTGCTCTTAGCAATGCAAGCAGCAGACTGGAAAACAGGCTTTTCTGCTGTCAACATATTCATGGCTTGCTTGCTCTTCTGTCCAGTGGCTACTGCATGACTCCACAGCACTTGGAACTTGTCCTTTAGCGGAAATTCAGGAGGCATGGGAATTCTTTGTGCTGACCCAGCACTTCCTACTGAAACTGAGCTCCCAGGTTTGAGAAGCACCACCGAGACCAGGACCAGCCAGCCTGATTCCCAGCACATCAGGAAAGGAAAGCCAGGCTCCCCCGCATGTCTCTGGACACAGGGTCAGTTTTTGGCCCGATGACAGGATGAGATCATCATGCATGATTGAGTGGCAGAGAAGTTCAGGCTTCTAGAAACACAGCGAACATTTGTCTCACAAGAAACCAGGGTTGGAGCCAGGCTTTAATCAATGACATAAATAAATCACTAGTGGTTAGAGACCAGTAAATTCACAGGGCTGTGTGTCTGGATTTCTTCTCAAATGTGAAGCATACGCTTTTCTGTTGAGGAGAACATGCTGGAATGCCAGCGCAGGAGGCGCGGCAAACTCCTTCTTAATAATACGAATCACAGGGAGCAAATAATGCTTTTTAAAAAGAAGCAAGACAGCTCATGTCTATGCTGGCAAATTTGTGCTTAATGCAAGAGAGTACTCCACGAGAAGGCATGTCTTCATCCTCTGGACAGGCTCTGGCCCACCTTGAGGAGGAAACTGAGCAACGAGGCAAGATGTGGTAGACACAGCCCTGGGACTTCTCTGCCTGCGTGGCCCCATCTGAGAGGACAGCATGGATGTCCAGAGGCCTACAGAATTGGGGAGAGGGACATCAGGTATGAGCATTTACACACTGGGCCCAGCAACCTCCAGGCTGCCATCCCAGACCCTCACTGGCACACTTCTGGGTTTTCATAAAAGAGCACATTTTAAAATTTATTATTTTTAAAATTGTGTTTTGAATTATATTTTCAGAGCATATTTGTGTTCACAGCAAAATTGAACAGGAAGTACAGAGACTTTTTGTGTGCCCTCCCCAAGCCCTCTACCCACTCAGCCCTCATCAGTAGCATCCCTACCAGGCTCTGGGTGCCACATGGGCACATCATGGTCACTCAGAGTCCTTAGTGTACTAAGGATTCACTCTTGGTGTGGCACTTCCTGTGCATTTGGGCAAAGGACCTATCTACCACCACAGGATTCTACTACAGAATTTCACTGCCCCGAACATCCCTGTGCCCTTTCCACTTATCCCTCCCTGTCTGTACACCCTGGTGAGCATTGACCTTTCTACTGTTGCTGTTTTCCAGAAAGTAGTAGAGTGGGAACCATAGAATATGTACCCTTGGCTTCTTCCAGGAAATTATCATACGTATATCCCCTTTTGTGAGACAATACTTCTGCCTCCTACGTAGCTACATAACTTCTGTGACTCAATGTTAGATAAGAATGTGAGTCTTTTGCTCAGAAACATGAAGGATTTGCAGAGGGTGACAGTAGAGCATCAGCTGAGGAAGGAACTTCCGGAATGCAGGTGCTGACCCACGAAACAGTGCCACTAAAAACAAGGTATTAAGTGGAGGCCCATTGTGTCTGGACCCTGCATCATCTCACATTCCATAAGCTGGGGCATGAAGACAAAAGAATGCTTTTGTTCATTTCCAGCCTTGCCAAGGACCTCTGTGCTTCAGTGCTTTCTCAGGCAACGCAGCTCACAGGACAAGGAGACAAAGCCAGGGCCTCTGCTGATTCCTTCCTCAGCATCACTAAAAAACCTCAGTGCGATGGAGCCTGTGCAGTCACCAGCTCTGCCGGTTGAGGCCCCCAGCTTGCCCAGGAATGAATGACAACATCTTGAGTTGTCTTTTTGATGATGAGGCAGCTGAAATATTTCCAAGCAGCATGATAGGAATTCAGAGAGGCTGCAGCTGCCTGGCTCTGCAGGATCATAGGAGAGGAGGCAGCAGCATGGTACACATCATGGCACCTCAAAGACACGCTTGTTCTGGTCCCCGATTGTTACTGTATGCTAAGCAGTGAATGTCACTGCAGTCAAACTCTGCCTCCTGCAGAGGGCTGGTGCTGAAGAATGAACGTGGTGTGAGCCCGTTTTACAGCACCACATGCCCCTGTAGGTTGCAGAGAGACAATGTGAAGGAGGCAAAGGATGAGAAGATTGAGGGACTACCCTTCAGGATCACTGAGCTTCACCAAGACACACAGATGTCAAGTGCATTAGTGTCCTAGGGCTGCCATGCTAAAGCTCCACAGGCAGTGGCTTCCACTTGTTCACTTTCTCACAGTTCTGGAGGCGAAGTCCCGGATCAAGGACTCAGCATTCATCCGAGGCTTCTCTGTTTAACTTATAGGTGGTGTCTTCTCCCCCTTGTGCAAGTCTGTTCCTGATCGCCTTTCCCTAGAGGCCACCCATCCTGCTTGAGGGACCCCATCCCAGCAACCTCACTGTACCTTAGTGACCTCTGTAAAGCCTCAGTCACACTTGGAGGTCCTGATGCTTGGGGCTTCAGCGTAGGAGCTGTCTGGGGACAGTCAGACCATCACACAAGTTAATTTAAGAGTGAGACCAATAGTGACAGGATCATGAAGTGCAGCCAGGGATACTATTCAGTACTTCTATAACTGTGCGTTCATAGCATCCATTCCTTGGGCCAGTGACACAGCTCAGCAGACTAAGCACCTGCTTAGGCAACTGCAAGGACCAGGGTTTGATCCCTAGCACTACATGCCATACCAGCCTGGCCACCAAGTTCAGGCGTGGTGGCACATGCCTATAATCCCAGCGCTGGGTAGGTGGATAGGTTGAAAACAGGAAGATCACAATGAGTACAAGCTGCATGATGAGAATATATATATATATATATATATATATATATATATATATATATATATCATCCCTGTTACTCAGTTTTGTTTTCCTTTCATTTAGGTATTCAATAGAACTAGATTGCTTTACTCTCCTTATAGGAGGCCTCTTCCTCATCACTTTGTTTTCTTTTTCTCACATAACAATAACCAAACAATCAAATGATGTCAGGTGTTTGTTAGCCTTACTCTTAATGATTCTAAATATAGATAAATCTGAATATAGTGGTTAGAGTTAAAGGACAAGAGTCTCCAAATTCTCTATGGGTTCAAATCCGTAATCTCCACCTTCCCTAATTGTGTGCTCTTGAGCTCATAACAACCTCTTTGTGTGTTACCCATAAAGTAGGACACATAAGGGTATTCCTCTCATGGTATCATTGTGAAAACTGAGTGAAGTAATACACATAAAAATGTTTATTTTAAATTACTATATAATAATGATGATTATTAATATACAATACTATTGTATTGTATTGTAAAGAATATTCATTGCTGGATTGTTTTCCAAAGTGGTCCTCCCAAGTTGCCAATAGCAACAGGAATTTTAAAGTCACATCAACACATCAACGGGGACTATGACTCCCCACGGAGAATAAACAAGACAGTGTGGAACACCTTCTTCACATACCCCTCCATCCTGTTTTGTGTATCTTTCCAGTTGTTATTTTATTTTCAAAGGGAGATGAAATTCTTTTCTGTATTTCCTCATAAGCTTTACTGATGATAATCCTAATTTTGTTCATTGTTTTCTCCTGTTTATGTTTTCCTTCCCAATAAAATAAAATACTTATTTATCTATTTTTGTGGTGCTGGGGATGGAATTCAGAGCCTTCTGCATGTAAAGCAAGAGCTCTACCATTGAGCCTTGTCCCCAGGCCCCAAAGTAAAATCCAAAATCATTTCTCTCCATCAGAAACATTGCTTAGGGCCTGGCAGGATGGCTCAGTGGTCTAAAGCACCTGCTTAGGAAAGCTTGGGCTGCTGCAGGGACCGCAGTTTGATCCCTGGCACCACATGATGCGCCAGCCCTGCCCTGAGGGAAAGCTGAGCTGGCCATAAAAATAAATAAACAAACAAAAGTTCTGAAACAAGAAAAAAAAGAAACATTGCTTAGGGGGCTTGCCAGGTAGCTCAGTTGGTTAAAGCACATGATTTGGCAAAATCTCTCTGGCTCATTCGATCCCCACCCGCATATGGAGCATGAGACCTGCCCCTTAAGGCAGCCTCAGCCTTCAAACCAAGATTGATCAAACGAAATAAAGAAGGCCACTACATACTGGTTAGGGGAAAAATTCAAGATGAAGAGGTAATACTCATAAATATATATGTGTCCAACACAGGAGTACCAAGTTATAAGACAAATCTTAATGGACAAGAAAAATCTAATATCTGACATTTTGGTCTTCATTTATATTCTTGCATGAGAGAAACTATGCAACATTCGAACATGTGCGTCCAATTTATTTTACTTAAGGACATGGTCTCAGGGTGTATTCATTTACCTAGAAATACCTCAAGTTTACCCTTCTTTATGGTAGAGTAATACTCCATTGTATTCTT
>PVJA010037556.1:0-20267 GCA_004027025.1 Myocastor coypus | reverse complement strand
GCAGTTGAGGCTGGCCTTGAGCTCACTGTTGTAGCCCAGGCTGGTCTCGAACTCGCACCGATCCTCCTGCCTCAGCCTCCCGAGTGCTGGGATTACAGGCGTGAGCCACCACGCCCGGCATAAAAAATTCTTAAAAAAAAAAAAAGATGTGAAAAAAAATAAGGTGACTGAATGTGTTCATAATTATGTCTGCATGTTCTGTTCTGATGCACTGATCCTCAAGTCTGGTTTTGGTTTGTTGTTATTTTATTTAATTTTTTGCCAGTAACTTGCTGATTTTATCATAGTAGCTTTGTAATATAATTTCAAGTCAGCTTGTGATGCCTCTTGCCTTGCCTTTGTTACCCAGGATTACTTTTGCTATTTTAGCTCTTTTCTGGTTCCCAGATGAATTTCAGGAATATTTTCTGTAGAGGTATGCTGATGATATTTTGATCAGGATTCCTTTAAATCCATATTACAATTTTGGGAATATGCCCATTTTCATAATGTTGGTTTCTCCTACCCATAAACAAGGAATTATCTTTGATTTTCTGATAACCTCTTCTATCTCTTTCAGAGTACTGTGGTTTTCATTGTATAAATCTTTTTCTGTTAGATTGATTTGTAAGTATTTCTTTTTTGTTTGTTCGGATGCTACTTTGAAGGGTGTTTCTCATTTCTCTCTGAGTTTATTTGTGTACAGGAATGCTATTGACTTTTGAGTGTTGAGTTTGTATTCAGCTACACTGCTAAATTTAGAAGTGTTTTGGTGGAGTTTTGGGGTCTTATATGTAGGGTATCTGTCATCTGCAAATAATGCTAATTCAACTTCTCCTAGCCTTACTCCTTCTATTTCTCTTTCTTGCCTGATTGCTCTGGCTAATGCATCCAGAAGTATATTGAATAGGAGTGGTGGTAATGGACATCCTTTGCTTTTTCCTGATTTTAGAATGAAAGCTTTATTTTTGCCCATTTAGTATGATGTTGGCTGTTGGTTTGTCATAGATGGCTTTTATTAGACGAGGTAAAGACCATCAAATTTGGTTTTCTTTAGGATTTTTATTATGAGTGTTGGTACCTTGTACAGTTTTATATGTAGATAAATCCAAACCAGTGGTTCTCAACCTGTGGGTCACAACCTCGGTGGGGATTGAATGACCAAAACACAGGAGTCGCCTAAAGCCATTGGAAAATACATATTTAAACCCATGCTGTACCATGGTGAAATGTTATTTATTGGAATTAGTAATAAATATTTCTCAACATATAATTAAATATTGTTTTTGTACCGCAACATGAGGAACTGTATTGCAGGGTCATGGCATTAGAAAGGTTGAGAACCACTGCTATAAACTGTTTCGTTTAACACATTTTAAGGCTTTATAATATACTAAGAAAAGTAAAATTTAGTAAGTAATCAAATAATTTTAAAACTTCTACTTAGCGAAATTTTTTTAAAATATGAATCAAAGATAATGTTCAACAACATAGAAATTATTAGGAAAAATCTTAAATTCTTATTTAAAATTCTCATTCTAGAGGATAACATCTGTGGCACCTTCCCTTCAAAAAAGATCTCAGCAAAAATAAGGCTTTAAGTTAGGTTCAGAGTGTCTTGCCTCTGAATCTCTTTTATGAGGTTACTGCGAATGTATTTTTACTGTAGCTGTCATTATAGGGTTAAACAAATGCTACACTGTAGCATGCGAAAGCAGTTAAGCTGTTTGGAATTGTTTACTTGCTGAAGCCAGTGTTAGTCAGCAGAGGCAGTGCACCAGGTTTCCTTGTGGCTTTTAGTGGAAAATGTTAAAAGCACACTCATTTTTCAGTTATAGAATTTTTCAGTTTGATTTGGATTAGTCACAGAACTGGCATAAACCTTCTAATTGTGAAAGCTGTCCAAGTGAACTATTTTTTTTCTTCTGCTAGAGGAAGTTACATCCCGAGCGGCTCTCTGGTAAGTGTAACATGTGAGCATTACTAGGCATTTCATCCTGCGGGTCTGCAGTCTTTGCTCTTCAGACTGTTGCTCAGTTGGAATGCCTCTGTGGGGCCGACCCAGAGGTCCTGTAGACATTTTTTAAGGACCACACCTCCTTTGGAGATGTTTATTACTGGCATTTTTCAAGATTAAGGAACAGGAAAGCATCTGAAATTGACTGAAAAGGATAACTGTAGCGGTTTTTACGGTGGAAGGAAACTATATTGGCATCGAGGCAGATGACTGAATAAAGTAGTTGGCTCAAAGAAGATCCACAGTCTGCTGTTTTTCCCTCTGAATGAAGACTATTTAATGGAAGCTGCATTCCTGCAGAGATCAAAGGAGACACTGGAATGATAAACTACTGGGGCTTTTTATCCTGCTCCTTTCTCTTTTTAAAAAGGAAAATCCTGAAGCAGTAATTGGAGCTGAAATGCCTTCCCTTGCAGCCTGCTTGTTGTATTAGGATTCTCCACTATCACCGCTTCTGCCTGGTGCCTGTGTCTTTTGGTGGAACAGCCGTAGACAACTGCCTGCTGGTGACAGAATGAAATCTCTGCCTTGCTTGTGCTATGGATGGGAATAAAGCTATCTGTGTTTCTTCTATTGTATGGGAACTCTGGATTAATCAAGCTGTGTGCCTGTACCAAGAGTCCTATTGTCTTTTGTGGTCTGACTCATCACGTGTAAATGTACTGCAGCTTTGCTATTAATGCAGAGTGGTTTTTATTTTTTCTTTCTTTTCCAAACACAGAAAAAAATTATCGACCTCTGAGCTTCAATTTCACATTTGTGTGAAGCTCTTGATCTTTTATTCCTCTCTGGAAAATACCAGCATTAAATCAGTGAAGCTGAAGAAATGAAGACAATTTAGGAGTAAAAACAGAACAGTGATTTTTTTCCCCCCCCTAGTTGTAAGCAAGCCAGCCTGCTGGTAACTATATGACCTTGTAGACGACAACAGTGGGTAGAGCTCTGGTCATCTCTGCAACAGCAGTTGTTTCTCATTTCATTCTTTATAGTTGGTGTTGTTTCACCAAGCATACTGATTATTTGGTACAAGTAAATTTCAAAAAGCAATAGATTTTTGGTAGGGGAAAATTATTTGTACATAGCATTCATTGCATTAGACTCAGTTTTAATTATTGATATGGTAATGTTTAAGCTTTAAGTGTTTTAGTAACCTAATAGAAAATACAATTTTATTTTTATGGAATGACAAGTTAAATATTGTGATTTTAAACTTCAGTTTCTCTAACAGTACTTACTAACTTTAAAAAATCAGCTACACTGCTCAGAGAATGTTTGTAAGTGTTATACAGAAGAGAAGGAAGAACTGCTTGTACTCTTCCAACTGTGACTTTTATCACATAGTGTGGAATTTAATGTTTTAAAAGAGCGAATGAGTCGAGTGTGTATTGTTGTTTTGGAGGAGGTAGAAGATGAGTCTCCTGCATTCATTTCTAAATTGCCACAAGAAAATCAATCCATACTTCCTCCACCTCCTGGAAGTGTATTGGTAAGATATGAGAGTTTGTTTTCTATATTCTATTAAATCGGCAGTATAAATTTTTTTGAATAAATAGGAGTTAGCTTCACTAGTTTTACTTAGAAACCCAGGTTAAAACACCGTATGCCAATGTGATGCAGTATCAGTAGTATATAAAATGAATACATTTTTAATTTTCACTTTTTCAAACACTTCAATAACATTTTAGACAGTTATCTCTTAAAAATACTTAAAAATGGCTGTGAAATGTTATGGCAACCATGTTTCTGTTTTTACTTTGTGGTTTTAGAACTGATATGACAAGAATCAGGAACTCTGCGTATCTTAGGAAAGGTTGACTATTACTAGCAACACCGGAGCACAGCTTCTTCTAGAAAGAATTTCGTGTTATTTCCATGCAAGACTTCATATGAAAAAGACTCAAACTTTAGCCTTAACCTTATTTTTAATGCTGCTGTCAGCTGTCTCCTTATTTGAGTAATATAATATGATACCTTAGAAAGACTATGTTGTTGATTGGGAAATTATATTTAGACATGCGTGTGTTTGTCTTTTGATGTTATCCAGGTATACAGAATTATTTTTTATCTTTTAATATTTATTGTCATCAACTTTCTTGAGCTGTATGTATTTATATATACAATGCTAGCCTATATATGTTATTTTCTTATCCCAAACGAGCCATGTCATAAGGACCTTTCATGGGTCTCAGGAGTTGACCCATAATTTTGTTCCACCGGTAGATACCGAGACTTGCATTTGGAGGTCTTTATTACAAATAAACAGAAAGTTTCCACTTAAAAGAAATAAAATCAAGTTGTCTTTCATATACTACTAAATTTTACTCAACTGAATTGATGGGTACTTTTTTTTAACTCAGCCCTCCCCCCATTCTCTTGAAGGTGAATCCTCCGCTTTGTTATACTGTTCCCTAGGATTTATATCAAATAGTAATGATTCCTGCAAGGAAAAAAAATTTAGATATAAAAGTTATATGGAAATATTTTTAGTATTCATGGTTATAAGGCTAATGTTGTTATTATTCTCTCATATTTTAGCCATCACTGGTGCAAGCTATATTTAACGGAGATCCTGATGAAGTGCGAGCACTAATATTTAAGAAAGAAGATGTTAACTTTCAGGTAAAAGAGCTAAATCACTGATACCAAACTTCATATGTGCTTTTTAGAAACTCCTAAATTGTGATTTTTGTTAAAAAGATAAATTCTATAATATTTGTTTTAAGTGGGGGGAGAAGCTTTTGAGGCTAAAAAAGAAGTACTGGGTGTATATTCAAGGTGATAACTGAAAGTACAAAAATATTAAAAGCCACTGAGGGTCTTTCTTTTCGTCTAGCTATTTTACTTTGAAATTTTTCATACACAGAATACCGAAAACTATCCTCAATACACATGTATCCTTCACCTAGGTTCAGTGTGGATATTTTACCACAGGACTTACTCTTATATTTACAAAGGTTTTATGTATTCCTCTCTGCTCTCTGAAATAAATTTGAAAGTAAATTGCAGAAGTAATGATGCTACTTCACTGTGTGCATTTCAGGTGAGGGTTCCTTTTTGTGAACTGGAGATAAGACATTTCCGTTACTTTTATTGTGTATCTCATTTGACTATGAGGTCAAATTGCTTTCTGTAAATAATCATTGTGAGTGTTTTAGAAAAACTTAGATTAGTTTTTGCCCGATATGAGTTTATATTTAGATGTAGACGCATGCCCATAACTCAAGATTTGTTTATTGTAAATGGAATGCTTGTCACTTTACCTAACTAGGATATCCTAGCAAGTGTACTTTTCTTAGGACAGAAAACAGATACGGGGTACAGACTTATGAAAAGGAGGAAAACAGGCTTTCTGTTGTTTAACTCTTACAGGTTTTGTTGTTTTGATGTAAAGTACTAACAAATATCTTGATTTTGGTGAGAAAGTTTGAGCCATAATCTCATTTACCATGGCTAACCTTGCTTTTCAGTTAGATTTAATCAAAATATCTTGTAACTTTAAAAGAAAAATTGATCTCACTTTAAACATCAGTTGATTAACCGGTTAACTTTTGAGGGTACATGAAAATGGCTAAGTATTTGAAAATAATACCCAGTTTTTTGAAACTTAGCTTTATCAAGTGTTGTTGTTTATTCATTTTAAGATAGGTATAGTTCATATTTGTTTCTCTGCTGTTAAGTAGTGATGATCTAAGTTTAGACTAGTTGGAATTAGTCTGTAGTTTTGAGTTTTGTGAACCTATAAACACTTAATAACAAATGAATTGATTTTTAACAAAATTCAAAATTGTAATTTTGAAAGTTACACATGCATATTTGGTATTTTTTAAAATATATAAATGTGGGGTTACGTTAATGATCACAATTCCCTCCCCCCAATTTAGGATGTTCTGAGATTTTCTTTTTTTTTTTTGTCTTTTTGAGACAGGGTCTCGTTATGCAGTTGAGGCTGGCCTTGAGTTCACTTTTGTAGCCCAGGCTGGTCTGGAACTCTCACTGATCCTCCTGCCTCAGCCTCCCGAGTGCTGGGATTACAGGCGTGCACCACCACGCCCAGCGTTCTGAGATTTTCTTAATGACTTTAAGTGATCTGTGCTTTTATCCAGTTTTTATTTTCCTTGGTTTATACAGTTGAAATACTAGCAAATGTCTTTCTTTGGGATTTACTAGAACATAATGTCATGTGGAACCCAAATTATTTAATCTGAAATATTAATGCTACCTTTTTTTATAGGAAAAATCTGACTCTATAAAGTTATTTTCTACAGGAATATTTTTATTAGTGATAGAAATTAATGTTAATTATAGAAATTTACTTCTGAAAGAGACATATTTGTAAGCCTTTTAGACTCATCCAGCAGTCTTGTAAAGTTAGGATAGCATTTCTATCCTATCAATAGATAGCAGAAATAAGACAAAGATTAGACATTTACAGGATCAATAAGTATGGCAGAGCAGGAATTTAAACCTTTATTACACTTAACTGTGACTAAGAAAATGTAACATATTGTTGAAAAATATTTTTTCTTTGGCAGTTCACACCATAAATCAAGATTGTTCAAAAACAGATGCCCCCCATAGTTACATATGTATCTTGCCATTTAAGTTGTGACACAAATATAACACCAAATTAAATAAATTTGGTATAATTAAATTTTATGCCATATAATTAAATTTTAGTATTGTAAACAAAGGAGTACACAACCTCCTCTTATCAGTGTCATATTTTTTGATGAACAGACATCTTCTAGGTAGCGTTACAGTAGGGACAACTGAAATCTGGCCAAAGCTATTTTTACTCTTCAAACCAGGAAAAGCTTAGGTTATAACTAATCTAGATTAATTCTACCTTATTTTATAGGAAAAGCACTAAATTCTCTATAATGTTAAATAAATATTTCCTGGAAGTCACATGTCATTTCTGCTGTCAATTTCAAGTTGCTGATATTTCTGACCTTAAAGACGTTCACTGATGACATGAGGTTATGTGCCTTTTTTTTTTTTTTTTTTTAATTCTTTTATTGTTTTATGTGTCTTTTTTAAAGCCAAAGAGTTAATATAATAGCTACACAGGGTTTGGCTGTAACTTGCTGATTTTGAAAATGCTTTGTATATTTTATTTATTCTCTCCTGAATTTAAATGCTTCAGGATTGATTTTTGCCAAAGTAACCTTTCAAATTATTTGCCATATCTTAAGGTTTTGGGGTTATTTGTTATTTATTTTTATTTTTAGCTTAGCGTCTACAGGGACAAGATGTTAAGGGTTTCACTACTAGATCAGACTTGTGATCCACCTGGTACAGCCTTCCAAAAGCTGGGATTGCAGGCATGTGCCACCATGTGCATTCTGAATTGCTCCCAGGGCCGGGGTGGGGCCAAATCAGGGCTGGGGTGGCAGGCTGGCACAAGAATGAAACTCGCATCCACTGAGCTATTTGGCCAGCCTGTATATCTTTAAGTTTTTTTTTTTTTAATGTAAGATTATCAAAATGATGTTAATTTACTTTGTCACATGAAGTACTGTGTGTGTGTGTGTGTGTGTGTGTGTGTGTGTGTGTGTGTAGCAAATCATTGCTGTAATAGTAATATTGACAGTTAACATTAAGCAGTAAACTCTGAGTTTCCATAGGTTCCCTGGATGTCACCCAGTCTTATACTCTGGAAGTATTCTCTAGGCTTTTCTGGAATTAGCACTAAATTCGCTTAATGTTCTGTAAATATTTCCTGGAAGCCACATGTCATTTCTGCTGTCAATATCAAGTTGTTTATATTTCTGCCCTTAAAAACATTCACTGATGACTAGAGGTTATGTGCACTTTTCTCCTAAAACCAGGAGTGTATATTAAGATAGTCTTCTCCTATAGCTATGTACAGGAGAAATGGAGCTCCAACCTTTCAGTCTTACCTTAAGTACTTTGCTCCCAACTAGCTTATGTAGAACATGGAATGGAAGGTGAGTGTGGGAAAACTGACTCAGCTTCCATTCAGGGGAGAATTGCACACTACAGTAGTCTTCTCTTGCCTAGAGATAACACCTTCTAAGCAGAGCCTTTGCTTGTAGACTTTAGCTTCCAATAGTTTATGCAGTGACACTGAAGCAAAGGTAGTATTGTCCACTGGAACCAGAGTTTTTATGTTCAAAAACTATTGGTGGTTATGTATATATAATCCATTCATATATTATCAGCTTCTCAGATAGACTGCATGCCCTCAATGCCATATTTAATTTTAATGTGCACAAATACATGAATTGGTGATAACTTTTATATTTAGGTCAAAAATCTTTCCCAGAAGGCTTGTGTTTTTAGAGGTAGGGGTTTTGGAGATGATTTTCTTATTGGTGGCTCTAACTTCATCATTGTATTAATCCATTGATGAGCTCATAGCTCATTATGCTCCTGGGAGGTGGGCCCTGGAAGGGGATTTAGGTCCCAAGGGCTGGCCTTTCAAAGAAATATTTTGTCCACAGGCCCTTCTCTTGATAGCTCTTTCCCTGTCTTCCTGCTTTCCTTGCTACCCACCCTTTTGCCCCAAGGCAACCACCTAGGCAGATGTTCCTGGTATTAGTACTTGTCATGCCTTTGTGGGCAAAAAAGAACTCTTGTCTTCAAATGTCCTGAGTTACACAGTTTTTCTGTACCATTGCATGCTACCTGCCTTGGAGCCAGACTGCCATGGAATAAAAAACATGAACCACAGTCAACCTGTTGCCCTTAAGTTATGTCTGTCAGTTATCTGGCTGCAACAATGGAAAGCTAACACAATGATTGAAGCCTTTCTTAAAAACTTTTATTTTATTTTATTTTAAAGAATAAAAGCCGGGCGTGGTGGCGCAAGTCTGTAATCCCAGCACTCGGGAGGCTGAGGCAGGAGGATCGGTGTGAGTTCGAGACCAGCCTGGGCTGCAAAGTGAGCTCAAGGCCAGCCTCAACTGCATAGCGAGACCCTGTCTCAAAAAGACAAAAATAAATAAAGAAAGAAAGAAAGAATAAAAACAGAAGGAAGCCGGGCATGGTGGCACACACCTATAATCCCAGCACTTGGGAGGCTGAGGCAGGAGGATCAGTGTGAGTTTGAGAACAGCCTGGGTTTCAAAAGTGAGCCTACTGCCAGCCTGAACTGCATAGCAAGACCCTGACTCAAAAAGACAAAAAAAAAAAAAAAAAAAAAAAAAAAAAAAAAAAAAAAAAAAAAAAAAAAAAAAAAAAAAAAAAAAAAAAAGGGAAAGACAAATACAAAAAAAGACAGAAACAGGATAACATACAAGAATACATATGTTACAGATTTTCAAAACAGAAATAGCTAATTAACAATGATTTTTACATTATTTTTATCATCAAATCTGTTGCTCAGATTAACATATAATTATGCAAGATTGGGGAAATAATTGAATATTGATTTTTGGCTTCAAGAAATCTTAATTTATTTCTTGTCTTAATTTTATTTTAAAGAGTAATAATTGATAAGACATTAGAGATGGTACACATTTAGAAGACTTGAGATGAGAGCCTTTTTTTAAGTAGCAAGGTTTTACATTTATTAAAGGTAGATAAGCAAACAGTCTTTGTAGAGTGAGTCTGTGCCAAATAAAAGTAGGAAAAAGTACACTGCAGCATGAGAGCAGATCTGCGCAAGAGAACACAGTGGTCTGATCATTCAAAAAAAGCTGTTGCTTTCAAGTCTTTGTATAAAAGATCTGCCATCATCAGGTTTTCTGGGGATAGTTATTTCTTTCTCTTCCCTACCTCTTCTTCCTTACCTCTTCATCTTTGTTTCCCTTATCCTCCTCCTGTAGTCCTCTACCTTTCTCTTCTGCCTTCCTCTTTTTTTTTTTTTTTTTTTTTTAAGGGTAATTCATAATCTTTCTATCACATCTTCCCAAGCATGAGAGATTATAGGCATGATCCACTGCCCTGGATATGGGATGGTTTGTTTTGTTCCCTTAAATGGACCATACTTGCCTCATGAGTTGGTTCATTTGTTCATTTAATTATAAACTAGACATAGGAATTTAACCATTCTGGAAATGGGATTGTATTCTTCTTTCCTTTGCTCCTTCCTTCCCTCTTTCCCTCCCTCCTTCCTTCCCACTTTTTTACTCCCTCCCTCCCTCCTTCCCCTGTAAGCTATCACTGTGCTCAGGAACAGGTGTAAGTAGAAGACCTTCACAAGTCTTTTTCTGAGCTTATATCTTGCCCAAATATGTGTGGTTATTTTTAATTTTCCCTGTATTTGTGACTTTTGAATGGCTTTAATATCTGATACTTTTAAAAAGAAAATGAAGAGAAAAAGAATATATCTTCTGAGTCACTTGAGAGTGTAGAGAGGCCTTGTATCAATGATGGAGATGCAACAGTAGCTTTCAATGTTTATCTGCTTCTATATTAGCATAAGCAGCAGTCAGCACAGATATTTGGATGAAAAAGTCATTTTTACCTTCAAAGAAAGGCATGCTGTATACAAGCTGTTCCAGGAACACCTGCCCAGCTGGATGCCATGGAGCCAAGGGATCAGTAATTTATGGCCCTTTGAAGTGTCAGAGTATGTAAACTTAAAATACAACATTAAAATTTCATGGGTAAGGATTAGGAAAAGAATTGTCTAAAAGAGGCAATAGTAAGGAAAAAAAGAGTTGAGAATTACCATTTTAATTCTTCTACTAGTTATTCACTAGCCTTAAAAGTATCTTTCCACATACGAATCAACTAAATATCCAGTCAGCATTGTCTGCCAGTGTTTGGGATTCTCTTCTCATGCAACTCTGTTCTCAAGTACTCTGAAGATCTTAGCCTCTCTGTTCTTTCTGGACTGTTTGTTAAAACTCAAGAAGCAGAAACAACTTCACACCATTAAGAATTTTGATCAAAATGGCTGACATTGCACTGAATGTTTTCAGACTTAGACCTTAATATTTGTGAAAGTCAATTTTCTACCATAGTCCAGCAGTAATTTTGGAGTAGAGATTCCCATACATTAGTTTACCAAACAAGCATGTTGTGTAAAAGTAAAATTGTCCAATTGTAGATATTACCTTTATTTGCTGTTATTTTTTAAAAATTAATATTTTAGTTGACAAATAATTGTATACATTAATGGTGTGTGATCATTTGATAATTATATACATTGTGGTATGATTCATTCACACTAATTAACTTGGTTAATTGGTAATATCCATCACTTATCTTTTGGAATGAGATCTTTGAAGTTTATATTCTTAGCTATTTTGAAATACATGGAAGATTGTATTCGTACTAACTATAGTTACCCTCAAAAGTCTCATAAACTTACTCCTCTTTTCTAATTGATACTTTTGTACCATATAACCAGCAATTCCCTATCTTTTCATTCTCTGGCTTCCTATAACCATTCTTTTTTTTTTTTTTTTAAATGAATCCCACATCATTCAGGTGACGTCATTCAGGAACTTCTGTCCCTGGTTTATTCTGCTAAACATTGTGTCCTCCAAGGTCCTCAATGTTGTTATAAATAACACACTTTTCTTTGACATGAGCACCATTTGATTTTTTTTTTTTTTTGTTAAATCTTCATTATTGTAGCAGATATCTGAGATAAATTAACTTAGAGGTCAGAAATGTTCATTTTGACTCAGGGTGATTCTTTTGGCCAGGCTGTCTGGTGGGCGGTCCACCTCTGCTAGCCACTGAGATCCTCACACTGGCTGCTCTAATTCCACCTTCTTTGTTGTTTCCTTACTCAGGATATCAGTTGGGCTCATATTCTCCCTAGCTCCTTTGTCTCATCTTCAACCTCTGTTCATTCACTTGGCTTCAATTTAATGGCAGAATTTTTAAACTTTTCCCATGTAACTCTTAGACTACAAATGAGATAGGATACCATCTCTGTGATTAGTTTAGTTTGTGTCATTTTACACAGCCAGCTTTACAAAAACAAGATCCATGTCTGCTGGTCTGCCCTAATCTCATGAACACTTTAAATTTGGGCCCAGAATCAGATGTAAGCGAAATGAGAGATTTAGAGGTATTAGAAGGATTGCTATGAGAGATACTTCATATTGCTTGTATTTGAGGATGGAGGAAGCCACATGGCACTGTTTCCAGGAGAAGATAGCATCTGAGTGACAAGTGGGAAAATAGAGGCCTTAGGTTTAGAACTGCAAAGAACTGAATATTGTCTGAATGAGCCTGGAAGCAGATTCTTCTCTAGTCAGTCTTCCAGATTAGAACACAGCTCATTAAGATCCTGATTTCAATATTAGGAGACCTCAAGCAGAGGACCCAGACACAGTGTTTCTAAACATCTGCCCTTTTAGAACTATGAACTTAAAAGTAAAGGACTTGTGTTAAGCTGCCAGGTTTGTGATAATTTCTTATGAAACAATAGAAAACCATCTTAAAATATCTCTTCAAGGGTCAGGGATGTAGTTCAGTGATGCAGCACCTGCCTGGCAAGTGCAAGGTCGTGAGTTCAGTTCTGAGTACCAAAATATACATCTGTCTAAAAATGAACTTAAGTATCTCCTTATAGAGTACCTTTCCTGGTCTTTCCACTAGTATTATACCAGGCTGACAGATTGGACTTTTAACTTTTCCTTCATAACACTTCTGTTATGTTATTTTCAGTACCTATAATCCCTGGAATAGGGACCTTGATTATTCTTTGTATTTCTATTAGCTTGCATATTACCTTAACATCGGTGACAGACTTAATTTTATGAAGAAAAGAGGCTTATTGACTCAGTTCTGGGTGCTGAAAGTCTAATGGCTGGGAGTAGACTCTGGTGAGCTATGTGCCTTTGGCATTTTTACCTCATACAGTTGGTAAGGATGGGAGTATATGCAAGCAAGAGTTCATGTCTGCAGCCAGAAACTGAAGCTCCACTGTCCTCTCCAAAGGGCACTTTAGTTGACCACAAGCCTCACACTAGTCCTATATCCTAAAGGTCCCACCATTTCTGACATCACCAGTGCTCCAGAGACCAAGCCTTCAACCCAGGACCCTTTGAAGACAAACAGCTGCCAAGCAGCTGTTTGAAAGTGTTACAAAACAGTATAGCTCCTAACTTCAAGTTTATAATGTAAAGATATTTGGCTAGTTTGTATTTAAAGCTGCTAGGTAGGGGTATAGGTAGGAATTAATATATCACCTATTTACAATGGTTTCTGAGTGTCACTCTTTGGGCAGCAGTATCTGAAAAGTCACACCCATGTTATCAAAAGTGTCAGTTGCCCAAGTGCAGTTAAGCTAAACTGGCTTCCAGATCAGCTTAACAGGAACCACAGCTAGTTCTAGGGAAGGCATTTAATAAAATTATTTAGCATTGGAACTTTCCTGACAAGCTAGAAATAGTCTTCACTATTGTATTACAGATCTGAAAGTAAAGATTACAGGATTGATGAACAAGCACAGCAACACAGAAAATTATGGCAACCTCAAAGAGGGGATCGATGTTGGGCGCTGCCATTCACTGTGAACTGCTGAGTAAGCCAAATGTAGTTTTTGATAATATGGGGTTCACTTTTTGAAATATGCTGCCAAAGTAGTGGGCACATAAACAAACCTAACTAGTTGGTAATTGTGCAGAGTATTTGTACTTTGAGATAGAATTGAGAAAAGAAACTTGTCCCATCCAAATACTATAGTCACAAAGAAAATACTTTATTTCAGTTACATAATTTTCGACGATCTACTACAAAACGGATGACTTTAAATTATTTCCAGGTGTGACAGTATACACCTGTAATCCCAGGACTAAGGAAGTGAGGCAGGAGAATTACTGGGAGTTTGAAACCAGCCTAAGCTACATAGTAAGTTTAAGGCCAGTCTGAACTATATGGTGAATCCCTGCTTCAAAAAAATAAGATGGAAACAAACTACAGTAATAAGAAATAGAGTCTTCATAAAATTATAGCAGTCGTGATATATTTTTTGGTTTTGCAGGACCGGGGTTTGAACTCAAGACCTTGCACTTGCCAGGCAGGCACTTGTGCCATGGAGCTATCTCCCCAGCCCCCAACGGTTAATTCTGTTTTGTTTTGTTTTTCCTTGAACCAGGGATTGAACTCAAGACCTTGCATTTGCCAGGCAGACACTTCTGTCCTTGAGCTATCTCCCCAGCCCCTTTTATGTCTATTTTAATTAAACATTGAATAAACACATTAAGCTACCCAAATATTTTAAACTAATAGCACACTAGTTCTTTTCTTTGGTAATTTTTTCAGAGAAGTAATTGTTTAAATATAATTCACCAAAGTAATCTGAGGCTTGTTCTATATATCCAGTCAAAAAATAATAATCATTTTAGAACACATTTGACTGTACATATGAAAATGAATGTCCTAGTTACAAAATGCTATAGAGCATTCTTTTACAGTTGGTTTGGAAAGTACATATAATGCAGGTTTGTGCAGTTAGTTTACAGAACAACTAGACCCTCTCCCACCAAAATTACTAGGCACAAATCTCTGAAAATAAAATTTACACGAGAGAGAGAGAGAGAGAGAGAGAGAGTGCTGGAAAATGGACCCAGCGATTTGGCACCGAGTGATGTCCTCAGCCAGGCTGGGGTTTGATTTTTACAATCCTTCTGCCTCTGCCTCCCTAAGTGCCAGAATTATAGGTATGAGTCACCATTCCTGGTTTATGTTAACTTCCTTATAAAATCAAGTTGGTGGTAGTGGGAGAGATATGGATGCAACAGGTGAGTAACTTTTTCAATTTCCTTGCCACTTTATTTTCACTTTTAACATTAATTGAAGAAAATAGACCTCAAACCTGCAAAAGAAGCCATTGTTCTTAAACTAGAAATGCCATTTCAGAGCCTGTGTCTTGTACAAATACCTTGATAAATTTTCACCCTTAGTTTAGATGCAGTTTGTTTTGTTACATGGAATCAAATCTTGATATATTGCCCAGGCTGCCCCTGCTCACAGTCCTGTTGGCTAAGCCTCCCAGGTAGCTGCGATTATAGGCACACACCATGGTACCAGGCTAGATGCATTTTTAATTGATGTTTTGTCTGGCACTTTTTTCCTTTTCCTTTTAATTTTTTTTTAAACTGTGAAGTATTACACACTTAACCTATATAAAATTAATATAGACTTTAATGAATTGTTTAACCACTATACATACAAAGAAACAGAGCATTGTTAGCACCTCAGAATTGCCTATTATGATTAAAACTTAACACTCTCACTGTCACCAGCTAGTGTGAGACCTTGCTTCGGGGATAATGGAAATTAAAACTGAGGCCTAAACTCAAATTCACAAAGACTTTTCACTGGAAAGTAAATGAACATAGGAAAGATTTGCCCCTGAGGAACTGAAGGGGCATGGGTGTGAGGAAGATCAAGCTGGGTCATTAAATCAAAGAGAAAGGAGCAGTTCTTACGGGGCTTTTGGCACGGGCCAGGGTCTGGTTGATCTTCATCTCACTTTTGGTTTTTGCAGATAGAGTGAATCCTTACTACTAAAAAGGCAGTCTGGTTGCTATGAGATGATTACTTGGTTGCTATGAGATTATTACTTTCTACATATGGGGGACAGCGTCAGTTTTGTAGAGGCTGTACTAGAACCCAAGATAATTTGAAAATTTGAAGCAATTATTGTTGACATTGAAACATTTACGATGTAAAAGTTGGTAGTGAATGTCTTTGAAAATCTTTTTCTGGGGTATCCTCAGAATTGAAAAGGGATGAGATGGTTTAAATTAAGAGCTGTTAAACCTTAAATTTTAGGATTTTTAGGGTCCTCTAAAATATCTTTAATGATCAACTTGCCTAATACAGAGTTGAGCGGGGACCTAACCCAAAGTTTTAAGCTCACAAGGGAGATCAATGCAGTGTCAAAATACGAGGTTTTAATGTACCTACCCTTTGTCTCTTATCATGGTCTGTGTCTCAGCACCTGTAGTGGAACCAGTTAATCTGACTTTTCTAATAGTCTCTTTGTTGGTTTTCTTTATAATTTTGCCATCAAGTTACTCATTCTTACCAGTTTAATTTAGCTTTGCATATAATAATTACATTTTCATTTGGGTCTATTTCTTTGTGCAACACTTTTTAAAATTTCCTCAATTTCATTAAATGCATGTAATACAGTTTATGCATTCTAATGTTGATGAATAGTTGGGTTATGTTCAATTTTTCTGTTAGGAATAGTCAGGTATTTGTAAGCATATCTTTTAGTATGTATAAAATTGGATTTCTGAAGGATATACCTGGCATTATAGATGGTACATATATTAAGTGCTTTATAATGTCATATTAAACAGTCTACATTTCATGAAATTCTTGTTCAACATCTTTAGACAGCATTCTTGGTTTTTGAGGTATGTACTTAAGTGGTATTATAAAAAGTGTTTTTACTTCCTCCTATTTCCTGGCCTATATCTCCCCAAACCCTTGAAATTTCAGAAATAATAAATGTTTGTATGTTAATGAAGTTTTTGGTGGCTTAGAGACCATTGGACAGCTTTAGGGTGGGTTTGTCTACCTAAAAGACTAGCACTTGATTAGAAGCTGGAATTTTTCAACCCCACCTTCTAACTTCTGTGAGAGGGAAAGTGCTGAATGTTGACTATTGGATCAACACTGGTGAGCGGAGTGATTAATCCTGTCTATGTAAGGAAGCTCCCATAAAAAAAACAAGAATTGGGCTCTGGGAGTTTCCAGGTAGCTAAACGCCTGGAGGCGTGCCCTTTTCCCCACACCTTACCTCTTTATCTGGTTGTTCATTTTTATCCTTTATTAATAAGCTGGTAAACAAAGTGTTCTCTGAGTTTGATGAGCTGCTCTAGCAAATTAATCAGGTGTCCTAACTTATAATTGGTTGGTCAGAGCCGGGTATGGTGGTGCATACCTGTTAATTCCAGCACTTAAGAGACTGAGGCAGGAGGATCAGTGTGAGTTTGAGACCAGCCTGAACTACAAAAGAGAGCTCAAGGCCAGCCTGAACTGCATAGTGAGACCCTATCAACCAAAAAAAAAAAAAAAAAAAATTAAATAATTGATTGGTCAGGAATCAGTAATAGCCTAGTATTTATGACTGGCACCTGAAAATGAGAGAAGCTAAGTTGTGGGACAGTGCCTCAGTTTGTCTGTGCCTGACCTTGTGTTCTGGTAGTTGATGTCGGAATTGAATTTGAAGAAACCCAGCTATGGTCCTGGAGAAGTCCCTGTTTTATGATGAAACAACGGTGTTCTGACATCATGGTAGAAGTTATTTTATTGAATGGTGTGTGGGTGAAAGGGGGCACCTATGAGGTTTTTGTCTTACTGGGCTTTTTATTTAATGGCAGTGTCAAGCTCCATTTTGTGTATTAGATGTGCACATACATAGCCTCTTTCATCAAGTGCCTGTTACATCTCATAGTAATTTGCAGCAGCACTTTCATACTCTGAATAGTAGCCATTTCAAATTATATTTGTTACAAATTATCTTCATTTGAACTTGAATTTTCAAAATTCTGGTGTCATTAAACAATGGCAAGGCAAGTCTATGAGAGGTTTGTCCAAGATTTTCCTTAGTTATGCTTTTGCTGTCTTGTTTGACAAGTCTTTGTCTATCTAACATGAGTTATAAATGTAGGGTTTGTTGTTTACATTTAGCCTTATAACATAATTGTAGTTAATGGTTATATCAGGCAGTGATATGAAAAATGTTTCTACTTAATTTTTCCTCTTGGAAGTGATGGTTAGATTGGCCTTACTTATAATTGAATTGCTGGTGTTTTCTATTGACTTATGAGAGTTCATGATATATTCTCAGTTTAAGTTCTCTGCTAGTACATGCTTTGAGTGTTTTGGTTTCGTTTAGTTTTGTAATCTTCTTTGTGTGTTTTGAGAAGTTTGGTTTTGATGTCTACTTTTGGTGTGTCATCTAAGAACTCGTCCCCATACACAGCTTCTCTCTCTCTCTCTCTCTCTCTCTCTCTCTCTCTCTCTGTCTCTCTCCCTCTCCCCCCCCCCTTCCTTTTTTTTTTTTTTTTTAATTTTAGGACAAGTTTTATAAGGTCTGCAGGGTCTCACTACGTAGGTCAAACTCATAATGATCGGCCTGAGCACAGTCTCCCAAAGAGTTGGGATTGCTGGCCCAAGTCACCACACCCAGTCTAAATCGCCATCTCAGCTTGCTCCAGGGGCAGGGCCAGAACAGCAGGCTGGGGATTGAACTCCCATCACCCGTGTCTGCCTTAGCAGGGGCTTGAATCCACTGAGCTATTTGGCCAGCTCAAAGTTGAAAAGGCTTTTTTTTTTTTTTGGGCTTGCTCAGGCTGCCTTAAGGGTACATCGGGTAACACTTGTCCAGCTGGTCATCAAACCCCAGTCCCCTGCACATGACTGCATTTGCCTGAGCAGATGCTTAAACAACCGAGCTAACCCTCAGGCCCACACAGTTCTCTTAATGACTTTTAGAAGCTTTACAATTTTGGATTTGATAGGTCTGTGATCTTTTTTGAGTTAATATTTATAATACATGTCTGGTGTAAATAAAGGTCCATTTTTGGGTAAGTAGATATCCAGGATCACTTGAAAAGATTATTTCTCCATTGAATTGTTTATGTACTTTTGTTAAAAATCAGCTAGCCAGAACGGTGTAGTTCAGCTGTCATGTGCAAGGCCCTAGGTTTGATTCCCAGCAACACTGAAAAGGATAACTAAATATATTAAATAAATACCAGTTGATCATTTAATCATGGGTTTCTGAATAACTGGTGTGTTCTGAAACATGCATGGTTATGGGGCTGCTGTCACATGTGGTTCTTCGTTGAACAAATTTGTTAATGTGGCATATGTGACTACATTTGTATGGGTTTATTTCTCGATTCTATCCTGGGCATATCTGTTCTTACAAGACCATGTTGCCTTTATTACTTCAATTTCACAGTAAATAATGAAGTAATAACATAAGAGGCTCCCAAATTGATTATGTGCTTTCTAGATTATTTTGGGTATTATAGTTTCTTTGTCTCTCCACATAAAATTGTGTGAATTGATACTTATAAGGAATCTTTTTGAGCATTTTATTGAGATTACAATGGATCTATATATCAAATTAAGACAAATCTTAGCATTATGAGTCTCCCAGTCTGTGAATATGCCCTTTTCATTTATTTGGATCTTCTTTGATTTCCTCTCACAAAGGTTGTATAGTTCTCAGTATACATGCTTCACAGATTTTTTTATTAGATTTACAGTCATTTGCTTGTTTTCCTCAGGCTTTTGGTGCTACTGTAGAACATTTAAAAATGATTAGATTAGTTTATAGAAATGTAATTGGTTTTTGTATATTGATGTTTTTTGTTTTTGTTTTTGTTTTTGTTTTTTGTCTCTTTTGAGACAGGGTCTTGCTATGCAGTTGAGGCTGGCCTTGAGCTCACTTTTGTAGCCCAGGCTGGTCTCGAACTCACACCAATCCTCTAGCCTCAGCCTCCCGAGTGCTGGGATTACAGCCATGAGCCACCACGCCCGACTTGTATATTGACCTTGTATGCAGCAATTTTTCTAAACACATTCTAGGACTTGTTTGTGTGTGTTCCTTTTGATATTCTTTGTGGCTAACATGCCATCTGTAACTAGAGATTTTTATTTCTTGCATTTACTTACGTTACTAATTAGGACTTAGAGTGGTGAGCGGATACTCTTAATACTGATTTCAGAAGGGAAGCATTCAGTCTTTTATTTAAATGGAATGCATGGAGGACAGCCCACTTGGGGCCACCCTTCTGTCCTGTTCCTCTCTTAGACAGAAGCTTTATTTCCCCCAATAAGTATATTCTTTTAAAACAAAACAGGACAAAACAAAACAATGAGATGGCACTTACAGGTTTTCAAAAATAACTTTTATTAGGTTAAGGAGGTTCCATTCTATTCTTGGTCTGCTGGGAGTTTTTAAAATTATGAATATGGGGCCCGGCAGGATGGCTCAGTGGTCTAAAGCGCCTGCTTGGGAAAATTATGAATATATGTTGCATGTTATAAAATTTTATTTTAACATTTATAAAAAGTACATGATAAGTTTTTAATATAGTAATATATTGAATTATATCAATTGATTAGTATTGAATGAGGCTTGTGATTCCAAAATAAGCCCCATTTAATATCTTTTTCATACATTGTTGGATTTAGTATACGAATATGTAGTTGAGCGTATTTCTGTCTTTGTTGATAAGGGATATTAGGCTTTCCTTACATCTCTGACTGACTTTAGTGTCAAAAAAAGAAATACTGGTTTATAAAGTAAAATGTTTCCTCCTCTTCTGTTTTCTGGATCTGGAAATTGGTATCATGTCCT
>PVJA010037555.1:0-20292 GCA_004027025.1 Myocastor coypus | reverse complement strand
TTAATTACAATGCATGAAACACAGAGCTAGATTGGTGAGATGAGCTTTAGGAGGCTTAGATCAATAGCCTCCAATATTACAAGCTTCCCTGGTGGCCCACTGCAATTGCAGAACATTTGACTCTGTATGCATCTGCTTCCTCTTAGTCCAAAGAGAAGAATTTTTTTTCCTTTCTTCTTTTCTTTTTCTTTCCTTTCCTTTTCTTTTTTTTCTTCTTAGCAACATCAATAGGGTGGTGGGTCATGCCCACACACTGTGCTCTGTAAAACTATTGTGAGGACAATATGCAATGTGTCAACTTTTAAAATAAGAAAGGGGAAAAGAAAAAAAAAAAAGTAATGTTGATTGAATGTGTGAATGTTTAATTGTTTGATCAATCTTTTATACCTATATGTATTAATCTAAACTGATCTGATGATGAAAATATGTAATATAACCATTGTTAAATTTATACAATAAAAATATTTAAAAAAAAAGAAAAGAAAAGAAAGGGTTCTGGAGATAGCTCAGTGATCTAAACACCTGCCTGGCTAGCACAAGAACCCAGGCTTGATCCCAAGTACCACATACAATGCCAGCCCTGCACCATGACCAAAACAAGGTGTGGTAGCACATGCCTATAATCCCAGTGCTGGGGAGGCTAAGATAGGTGAATCATTATGAGTCCAAGCTGTATAGCAAGACCCTGTACCAAATAAATAAAATTAATTAATTAATTAATTAATTATTGCAGGACCAGGGTTGGAACTTACAACCTTGCACTTGCCAGGCAGACGCTTGTGCCACAGAGTTTTCTCCTCAGCCCCAAAATGATTTTTTTTTTTAAAGCCATCACTTTTAATCTCTCTGGAAGCATTAATCTAAGGCCCAGTTATTTAGCTAAAAACTTGACTGTTTCCTTTATAATTAAGAACAATAAACATAAACCAAAACATGAAACAGAATTTCCTTACCTCTGCCAACTCAAATTCAACAAAAGCAAAACCACGGTGCTTTTCTGCAAAAAAGAAACACCACAAAAAAACAAGTAATGACCAGGTGGGGGGTAATAAGAAGAAACAGAATGGTCACAAAGAAAGTGAAGTTAATTAAATATCATATTCAGATACTAGAAATTCTATCCAATCATTTTCTACTCTTTGATTCTTCTTAAGCAATACTTTAAGCAATAACACACTTACTTAGTGGTGGTAAACTTACTTAACTAGTGAACTATGTTTTTTTTTTTGTTTTTAAGAATTTTTTATTTTTTATTTTTTCTTGTTTCAGAACTTTTGTTTGTTTGTTTATTTATTTATTTTTATGGCCAGTTCAGCCTGCCCTGAGGGCAGGGCTGGCACAGCATGTGGTGCCAGGGATCGAATCATGGTCCCTGCAGCCGCCTAAGCTTTCCTAAGCAGGCGCTTTAGACCACTGAGCCATCCTGCCAGGCCCCTATACAGGAACTTAAAACCTCAATTTCAAGCTGGCAAAACCGTTGAATGAAAGTGAAAACAGACTTTCAGACCTTAAAGACACCATTACAGCTAGTGACGAGGTAAGAAAAGATCTCAATAGCAACTAAGATGCAAGAAAAAAATAATTCAACATCTGCAAGATGGTGCAAAGATGAACAATGTAAGACTAATAGACGCCAATGAGAAAGGAGTCTGTATAAATGACATAAAAAGAATATGGACAGAAGTAGTAGCAGAAAACTTCCCAAATATGGGGAGACAATTTGACAATCAGGTAACTGAAGCATATAGAGCTCCAAATAACATCAACCCAATTAAAACCATAGCCAGACATATTATGGTCAAGATCCCAGAAATTCAGCACAAGAACAGTATACTAAAAGCCGAGATAAGAAACAAAAATAAAAAATAAAAAGAAAAGAAACAGACCACATTTAAAGGAAAACCTATTAGAATAATGGCAGATTTCTCTTTACAAACCATCAAGTCAAGAAAAGCATGGAGCAAAATACTTCACATCTTGCGAGAAAACAAATTCCAACCCAGACTGCTATACCCTGCAAAATTCTCTTTCAAGTTCAGTGGAGAAGTGAAATACTTCTACAACAAAGAACAACTAAAGAATTTCATGATGGGAGCCCAGCAGGATGGCTCAGTGGTCTAAAGCGCCTGCTGAGGAAGGCTTAGGTGGCTGCAGGGACTGCGGTTCGATCCCCGGCACCACATGCTGTGCCAGCCTTGCCCTCAGGGCAGGCTGAACTGGCCATAAAAATAAATAAATAAACAAACAAACAAAAGTTCTGAAACAGAAAAAAATAAAAATAAATAAATAATTCTTTAAAAAAAAAAAAAAAAGCATTTCATTATGACAAAGCCATCCCTGCAGTTTACTAAAATATATGCTAGAGAGAGATCAAAATAACCACAACTCCATGAAAGAGAATGGAAAGAACCCACCAAACAGGGCAAACAATTAAACACAAAAGAAACTGAGGTACACAAAAGCAGTCTTTCAACTATTCTTTTGTATACAGCAGCAGAATATGTTCATCAGCATATTCTACAAATGGACTTCTCCTGCACCCTGTGGGTTGTGATTCTGTCTGCTTTACAGGGTGGATATCAAGCAATAGCAGTAGCTCAGTCCCACAAGTGACACTTGGCCACCAGTAAGCATCATAGACACTGTCTGTGTCCACAATGTACTAGAATTTTGTGTGATATCCTATCTTCAAACTGTTAGAAGTTCTGGTCATATGTATGCCATTCCAGTATTTATGTTACATTTTATTCTTTTTTTTGTTTTGTTTTGTTTTTTGTTATGTTTTATTCTTAGTAATTCTTTACTACCATGGAAACTTTTTTTAGTTGACCCTTTGCATATATTAACCAGTTCAAATACTATGCAAGTACTCTGAACAGATTACAGATTCATACATATGATACACAACATTCTGGCCTCTAAGTTGGACTCAAGATTTGATTTGAATTTTGGAATATTGTTTTGAAATATTTAATTTAATTTTAATTAATATTTAATTTCCCAGGGGCCCAGCAGGATGGCTCAGTGGTCTAAAGCACCTGCTTAGGAAAGCTTAGGCAGCTTCAGGGACCACGGTTTGATCCCCAGCACCACATGCTGCGCCAACCCTGCCCTCAGGGCAGGCTGAGCCAGCCATAAAAAATAAATATACAAACAAACAAAAGTTCTGAAACAAGAAAAAATAAAATTCTTAAAAAATTTTTAATTTCCTGAATATCATTTAATTATACTTTGTTTTATGATTCAAAAAAAAAATACAATAAAAAATTGAAGCATAACCATAATTCCAGCTGAAGGAACAGCTACTCATATGCACAGAGGACAAAGCCTCAATACAGGGCCAGGTTTTCCTGCTGCCCCACTTATCAGCACTGCTATCAAGAAAGGATAAGGTATGTTAGTAAACCTAGCAAGTAGTCTATGCAGTTCATTCCTATTTGTCTACTAAAAAATTTGTCTTATTTCAAATAAAAAAAAGATACTGTAAAGTTTTTACAGTCTACCACATAGCCTCAGAATCTTTCAGCATCAAGAATAATCATGCTGACCTAGAAAAGCATCCTCTGTTCCTATATACCAACCGTATTTAAAATGCATTTTCACTTATTGTACTGAGGATCACACCCCAGCTTTGCACATGCTAGATAAGCACATTCTCCCACTAAGATACACTCAAACCTAAGCCATATATATTCATAGTGGGAGTTTAATTTTTTGAAAAAATTATTTTCTTAGTAGGTGCGTTCTAAACATGACACATACCAAAACTCACCTGTTTCATAATCCAGAGGAATCTGAATATCTGTGATGTCTCCAAAAGGAATAAAAGCAGCATGAAGAACTTTGTCATCCACCTCTTCTGCTAGTCCTCCTGCAAACAAGTCAAGAGCTTTCTGAGCCACTGTCCTCAATCTTGCAGAATTCCTTGCAGCAAATTAGCATGCAGGCCAAAGGGTAGGAATCTTTCCAGCTAATCGTTTGTCACACAGACATTTCTCATCTATTGCCCACCCACACATATGAAGCTAATTCCTTTATCCTTCTTTCAGGCTCTGCTTGCTTGGATGCCTGCAATAGCTTCATTAACTATTTCCCTGTTTCCATGCATTCCCTGTTAGCTACAGGGAGCTCTTAAGAAAATGTAAATATGAATCCATCATCTCTACTCTACATCATTTCTTTCAAAAGTTTCTCATCGTCCGAAGTGCAAACTTCTTAGCCATTTACACAACAAAGCCTTGTCCACCTCCCCTGTATCTTTCACTTTGTTCTTCCAGTTCCCCTGGGTTTCTCGAAAAATAGTCCACTTGCTACGGGGTGTCAGACCTTTTCACATCTTTGGGTTTCTGCTCTTGCAGGACTAAACAGCTTTGCCTCTTCTTGGCTTCCTTGCTAACGTCTGTTCCCCTGCTCCAGCGTCAACGCATCCACTGGAGTTTTGTTTTCTCCTCTCCTGATGGATAAGTCGTTTCTTCCCGCACCTAAGCATGTAATCCTCGTCCTCCCCCACTACAGCGCTTATGAAACTATGATACTGACATTAGACCCACTAGCTAGTGTTGAAACTCCTGCCTCTAGGCCAGGAGCTGGTGCAGGGGTTGAGCCTCTGCTGCACTGTGTGTAAAATGAATGGGCGCGAGGACTGGACAAACCATAATATTCCCTTTCGACATCCTCCTGCTCTGGTAGACCTTAGCAGACTAGGAAGGAAGCTGAAAGGACCTGCGTTTCGGGCTCCTATCCTGAGGTATTGCCACAGACCTGGACTTGACAGCTGCTCACCGCCCACCCCATCCAGGCACTTGTCCCTTTCAAAGTCCCTGCCCACTAGGGGCCAATTCGCCCAGACCCCGCCTAGTAGCCGCGTCTGCTCACCCACGTACAGCACGCGTTTAGTAGTGGCCATCTTGCTCCGTGCGCTTCCACCGGAAGCTGGTGCTAGGCCCGCCCTCTTCCCGTCGCCACGCCCCCTTCGGTCGGCGTCCCGGATTCAAATTGTCCGCAGATCCCGCCCACTCCCACGGTGCTGGCGCGTCTTGCCGCTTCCTCTCCACACTTCAAGGCAGTGAGGGTACTGGCTGCTCGAGGGTATGTGTGAACCTAGTGCCGGTGGTGTTGCGGGATTGAAACTTTGACCTAAACAACAGGAATATTTTCAGCGAAGGATGAACTGCAACCTAAGTCTGCCTCACAGGCCGCCAGCCGCCTATTTTTTGACAACCTCTTGAAATAGTTGGGGGTGGGGGTGGTGGATCAAAGTAATAATACTTAGAAACAAATGAAATTGTTGGGGCCCGGCGGGATGGCTCAGTGGTCTAAAGCGCCTGCTTGGGGAAGCTTGGGCAGCTTCAGGGACCGCGGTCCCATCCCCGCCACCACATGCTGCGCCAGCCCTGCCCACGGGGCAGGCTGAGCGGGTCATAAAAATGAGTGAATAAACAAACAAAGGTTCTGAAACAAGAAAAAAAAAAAATAATAATAATAATAAAAACAAATGAAATTGTTTGAAATTAAGATATTAATGTCCTAAAGTTTTACTGGAGCACAGCCATGCTCATTCCTTAAGTACAATTGTCCCTGGCTGCTTCATGCTGCAAGGGCAGTAGACCTGTGGCCTGTAAAGCCTATGTATGATATTCATCATTGGGACCCTTTAGAAAAATAATTTGCAGACCCTTGGACAAACCATCGAGTACATAAATCCCAGGCTGACATAAGTGATACAAAATAATACAGCCACTATTTTAGATAGAGCAGGCTATGAAGACTTCCCTGAAGTGACATTTAGAATGAAATGTGAAGGAAAAAGAGGGGCTAAAGAGAAGAAGGGAAAAGATTTGAAGAAGAGGGGCCTGGCAGGATGGTTCAGTGGTCTAAAGCACCTGTTTAGGAAAGCTTGGGCCACTGCAGGGACCTCAGTTCAATCCCCGGCACCACATGCTGCGCCAACCTTGCCCTCAGGGTAGGCTGATCTGGCCACAAAAATAAATAAACAAACAAAAGTTCTGAAACGAGAAAATAAAATAAAAAAAAATAAATTCTTAAAAAAAAAAAGATTTCTTCCGGGCGTGGTGGCTCACGCCTGTAATCCCAGCACTCGGGAGGCTGAGGCAGGAGGATTGGTGCGAGTTCGAGACCAGCCTGGACTACAAAAGTGAGCTCAAGGCCAGCCTGAACTGCATAACGAGACCCTGTCTCAAAAAGACAAAAAAAAAAAAAAAAAAGATTTCAAGAAGATGCAGCTAATGCGCACACAGGGAATAAAAGGAAGTGGGGAACCTGAAGTCTCTTGTGGGCTAACCCCTTAACCAGTGGGATCTTCATTAGCTCAGAATTGAGTTGTATGAATAGTTGGGCACCAAATTTGTGTCACAGAATTGCAGAAGTGATTGGCATCAGGAAAAGAATCACACAGTGGGAAACTATTGTTTGCCCTTTATGATTTACATTCCTTACTAAGACACAAAGGCAACTTTTGTCTTGACTGTACCTGAATATCCAAGTTACCCCTTCTACCTTCCAAGCTGAGAGTTAAAGCCATGGGATCTGAGAAGCAGCTCCCCTTGGAGTGGAAAGATGTGGGGACTCCAGCACCCTTCAAAAGCATGGAGTTGTCTGTCTCCTGCAGATCCCCATAATCTTTCTAGCCAGGCTTAAACATTTGGATGAAAAAGCAAATACAGTGGGCAGAACAGTTGATAAAAACCAAGTCAAATCCTAGTGAGAAATGGATGCTAGGCACCAGGTTCTGGCTCCTCTTCTGCCGAAGGATGTGGGGCACCCAGCATTTGCTTTGGCTCCAAGCAGCATAATAGCCAGCATGGAGGTGGACAAGGGCTCCTGCCCTTTGTGGGTGGCAGGCTGGGTACTTAAGAATGAATAAGGAAAGATAGTGGATTATCGCTAAGAGAAGGGTATCAGATGATGGTCAAGGATAGGACTCTTTAACATTTTCACACCAAAATGGTACCACTACAAATGTTAGGGGAAGGAGCCAGAAAGCAGCAGTTTCTGATCAAATTCAGTCCATGTTGGGGAGTGGTGCTATTGTAAGACTCATCTATGTTCTATATTCGTGTGTATATAAAATGCAGCACAATTAGAAAGGAGATGAGAAGAGCTATTCAGAATACTCAGCGTCAGGCCTTAGGAGATTCTTCCATATGTCCAGCACCAAGTAAACTTTTTCAGGTATAAATCAGTACCATGTTTCAGGCATGATATCCAGTGAAGTCAAGCAATTTATTCAGATTAGCAAAATAATATTTCAATTTGTTTATGCAATATGTAGAACTACAGCAACTATCTTTAACTTTTCTCTAACAACCATATTACCTCTTTAGGAAGATTCTCAGATGTGACTAAGTTAGAAGGTATCAGAATATCAGAACAGTAAAACTGATTGTATACCATACCATCTCTCATTAAATACTTCAGAAATGTTAGCGCATAATGTTAGTGATGAACTCAAGACTAGAAGCAGAGTCCTGAAGGATTCATCTTTTCATATTTTGGAAATTCTCCTCTGTAGAGAGCTTTAGGTAGGCGAACTGAACGGGAGACTAGGAGGCATCATCTTCTCTTCTTTATTTCATAAGGGAGCAGTTAGACATCACAATCACACTTAGCACAATGTATATTTGTATTTGCTTTTTACATCCCCTTCTGTTCTTCCAAAGAAAAAACATTTTGAAAGCAAGGACTATTTCAGTTTGTTTATCCCCCTGTAACTCCAGCCCACTATGCATTGCCTTGGCATTTAGTAGAGTTAACTTTTGTTTTATTTATTTTTATGGCCAGCTCAGCCTGCCCTGAGGGCAGGGCTGGCGCAGCATGTGGTGCTGGGGATTGAACTGTGGTCCCTGCAGCCGCCTAAGCTTTCCTAAGCAGGTGCTTTGGACCACTGAGCCATCCTGCCAGGCCCCTAGTAGAGTTTTAATATCTGACTAATGAAGCAAAGAAAAGCTTTTTTTAAAAAAAGTAAAGTCAAAATGGAAAATTCTATTCATAGCACATTGGGTGATTTGGCCTCCCCTACTGAATCATAGGCCGTGGGCTGCCAATGTTGGAGATACATTTACGTACAACAACAGCCTGGGCAGAAGTTGCAAAAATGAGTGTGGTGGCTCTGGTACTAAGGGCTGCAGAGCAGTGAGCTCCCCAAAGAAAAAATAAACCAAATTGAAGCCTGGTATTCTTGGCAACCCAGTCTCCAGGAGTCTTTTTGATTCATAACGGAGGCAATATTTGTTTTGTTTTGTTTTGTTTTGTTTTGTTTTTGTTTTTGTTTTTTGCAGGTTTTTTTTTTACTTTTTTTTTTTTTTTTTTTACATTATTGTCTCATTGGACTCACCAATGACTGATTCCATATCATAAGACAGTAGTCCTAAAACCTGTGCCTGCATCAGAATCATCCAGAGTTTATTCAAACACATGCCTGGTATCCACTCCTGGAAGACTGAGTAGAGCTCAGGAATGTTCATATCTAATAAATTTCCAGGGACATGGTAGCTGGTAGCCTGGGGACCATGCTTTCATAACCCCTTTTTCTAAGGAAATCCATAGTGTATTAAGAACACAGCAGTAGAAATAGGCCTTTCTGGGTTCAAACAATAAAGAGATGGCTGTAGAGCATTTTAAAACAACAATAAAGGAACTTCCCTAGTTCTGCAAAAACAATAGGGGCTGGGGCGATGATAGCTCAGTAGAATAAGTGCTTGCCTGGCAAGCGCAAGGACCTGAGTTCAATCCTCAGTTCTGCAAACGCAAAACAATAAAGGAACTTAACAGGGCATAGTGGCACACACCTATAATCCTAGCACTAGGGAGTAGGGGAAGAGCTCAGGCAGGAGGATTGATATGAGTTCCAGGCTGGCCAGGACTACATAGTGAGTTTGATGCCAGCCTAAATCACAAAAAAAAAAAAAAAAAAAAAAAAAAAAAAAAAAAAAAAAAAAAAAAAAAAAAAAAAATCCTACTTTTGCAAGGCTTTTGAAATTAACTAGCTGTACCTGGCAAGACAATCGACTCTGGCATTCTTGTCTGGGGCTGCCCCATTCTCTCCCCTCCCCTATCAGCACAGATAGTGTGGCATTGCCCGCTAGCAGGGTTGTTTGTGAAAACCAGCATGCTGGGGCTGCTGGAAAAAGTGACGACTTAAAATGAGGGGCAAAAACTATGCCCAAGTCTTTTTGTTGTTGTTTTTTGTGGTGCTGGGGCTGGAAATCAAGTCCCCTGAGCATGCTGGGCAAGTACTCTAACACTAAGCTACAGCCCAACTCATGACAAGTGGTGCTGTCAGTAAAAATATTAAACTGTGGGAACTGGATAGAGAAAGCCCTGTCTCTGCAGCCTACAGTTGGCAAAAATGAAAAGGGAGATAATAGATATGAGGAAGCCATGGCAGGGCTGGATGATCTCTTTGCACATCCCTGGTTGCCTTGAAGGCTGTCTACACACATACTCATGAGACTTCCTCATGGACTTGGTTGTGCACAGTTGCAAGGAAGCATCCAGAAGGCCCATGGGAAAAGCAGAGCCTGGAGAGGACTTGAAATTACCTGAACTTTTTAATGCACCCTGAAAACCACACATACATTTACAGGCAAAGAGTGAAAACTTCCCTGGAGCTAGGTATTGGGCAAAACCTCTGACTAATCACTGGCTTGCCAGCAAAATATTTAGACACAAGGATGGCCAGTGGGAAGCCAAGATAAATAATAAAAATAATTAGAAAACAGGCTGGGGTTATAGCTCATCCCTGGTTGAGTGCATGCCTGCCTGTGGCATCCACAAGGTCCTGAGCTGAATCACCAGTACCACCACAAATAAGTAAGTAAATAAATAAACAGTGTAGAGATAAGGGTCTTGCATCTTAAGAAGTGGAGAATAATAAACAAAGCCCAGGAACAGCTGCAGTGGGTTATTTAGGGATTCCCAGTTACTTGGGGATTCCCAAAACCTGGGATTCAAGGAGGCAGATAACTGTTTATTCTAATGGCTTCTTGGTTGCTGTCCCCTCTCTTGCTTGGGATGTTAATGATTATCTCCTCCCCTGCTTGGAATGTTTTTATTTATTTTTTTTTTTTAAAGAATTTTTTAGGTTTTTTTTTTTTTTTTTTTTTTTTTTTTTTTTTTTTTTTTTTTTTTTTTTTTTTTTTTTTTTTTTTTTTTTTTTTTTTTTTTTTTTTTTTTTTTTTTTTTTTTTTTTTTTTTTTTTTTTTTTTTTTTTTTTTTTTTCTTGTTTCAGAACTTTTGTTTGTTTGTTTATTTTTATGGCCGGCTCAGCCTGCCCTGAGGGCAGGGCTGGCACAGCATGTGGTGCCGGGGTCAAACCGTAGTCCCTGCAGCTGCCTAAGCTTTCCTAAGCAGGCACTTTAGGCCACTGAGCCATCCTGCTGGGCCCTGTACTTTTATTTTGAGGGACAAGTGGCATCTTTACAATCATGAGTATACCCATACAAAAGCATGTTCAACCTATTTCAACTTTTGTATTTTTTTTTAAAGAATTTTTTTTCTTGTTTCAGAACTTTTGTTTGTTTATTTATTTATTTTTATGGTCGACTCAGCCTGCCCTGAGGGCAGGGCTGGTGCAGCATGTGGTGCTGGGGATCGAACCTCAGTCCCTGCAGCCACTAAGCTTTCCTAAGCAGGCACTTTAGACCACTGAGCCATCCTGCCAGGCCCAACTTTTGTATTTTTTTAAAATGTCTTTAGAACATTCTATATTATCTTCCATGAAGGCCTAGGACATCTTTTATGTATTCCTAAGTGCATAATAGTGACACCATGAATGGATTTTTACATATTGATCTTGTATCTAGCAGTTCTGTCAAATTCTTGTTCAGATGGTTTTTGTCTAGATTTTTCTTGTTTTTTTTTTTTTTTTTTTTTTCCTGAATTGCCAACAATATTACCTGTAAGTAAAGATACTATTGTCTTTTTGTAATTCTTATACCTCTTATTAATTTATCTTATTACATAAGCTAGGAGCTCCAGCACGATGTTAATGGTATCCTAATAGAGAACTATCATAGCTTTTTGCCAAACTTTCATGTTAAGTGTAAAGTTTATGTTTAGGATAGATAATCCTTAAAACATTGAAAAAGATCCCTTCCATTCTTTTTTTTTTTTTTAATTTTATTTATTTTTTTTCTTTTTTCAGAACCTTTATTTGTTTATTCACTCATTTTTATGACCTGCTCAGCCCGCCCCGAGGGCAGGGCTGGCACAGCATGTGGTGCCGGGGATCGAACCTCGGTCCCTGAAGCCGCCCAAGCTTTCCCAAGCAGGTGCTTTAGACCACTGAGCCATCCTGCCGGGCCCCCCATTCCATTCTTAATTTGCTGAGATTTTACTATGAATTCATGCATACTTTTATTGATTTTTCTGCATCTTAGAAAGTATTACACAATATTCTCCATCAGTTAACTGATAATTACAATGCCAGATTTCCTAATGTTAAATGATCCTTTTGCAAATAAAGGGAAAATTATCATCAGGCCTGGGCTGATGCAAGGCTACCTGAGTCTTACAAAACCCTGTTTCCTTGGAAACTGCAGAGTTAAGATAAACATGGGATATTGTGTATACAGCTTCAGTTGTGTAGATTTGAAGAAAAATGTCAGTAGACTTGCAAATAATGGAGTGACACAGGTAGAATGCAGGAAATACTGGTGGGAGATGGAAGCCATAGCTTCTGTGAATCAGGGTCACACACACACACACACGCACACACACACACAACTTGGCTGTCTTGGAAGCTCTACATTTTCTGTGAATCAGTAACAATGGGGCTTGGGGGGTTGAGTAGCCACTGCTGACCTCCCAGAGACATGAAGATGCAGCACCTTCCATATCTCCTGCCTTCTGTCCTAAAGTAAATAATCCATTTGTGTCTTGTGGATCTCGCTGTCAACTTGAACTCATGATCCCACTGTGATGCTGCATCTCCATTTCAATGTTTATGTACTGCCAGATTCTGTTTACCAGTATCTATGGCTTGTGTCTATTTATCCCCTGCCCCCTAGAGCCTCATGCAACTGTAGGTAGAGTTTTTCAGAGATGGCTGGATCTAGAGTGTGTAACTGATGCATGGTGCAATGCTAGGTTCAAGAATACTAGGATTAACAGTGTGAGTGTTCCTGAACCTTACATAGCCTGGATAAGATAAAAGGGGCAGAAAGAGTTGTGGTTGTGCCCTGTTGCTTTACTACCTTTCCCTGCCATGGACTGTTCTCCACCATGTCACACTGCCACACTGCCACACTGCAGCTAATTATGGACTAAAGCCTCCATACACTGTGACAGCTAAATAAATATTTTCTCAAATTCTTTGGGTGTCAGGTAGTTTGCTTCAGCAATGAGAAAAGTAAGACACCAACATTTTATTTTAGGGTTTTTTTTTTTTTTGCCAATATATAATTGAGTTTGAGCTAAATTTATTTCCTTATACTGCCTGGATTGGCTTGGCATCAGTTACAGGGGTCTATAGCTCTTACATGCAATTTCCAAATTCAAAAATTCTTAAAAATAGTTTTTTTTTTTGTTTGTTTTTGTTTTTATTTTTAAGAGAAAGGGTTGTTCGGCAAACTCATTTGGCAACAAAATCAGATCTGAATCAGGTAAGTTAAAAAACTTATATCTGAATGAAAACCAGAGGACGGTGAGGGAATGATCTGGTTGAAGACAGAGAGAATAGCCAGTGGAAATCCCTAGATGAAGTGGCCTGGCATGTCCAAGGGAGCAGCGAGGCCATGCTGGCTAGAGTGAGGCAAGGTCAGAGAGGTCATTGGAGACTCTAAATAGCATACATACATGAAAACTGATGTATGCTATTTAGCTTCTATTTAGCAAATTTAGTGTGTTTTGCCCTAGAAATATTTGATTATGGGAGATTGGGCTGGAGTGTTGCATATTACAACATACACACTGCATTATCATTCTAAAGCCCTAAAATTTAAAATGAAGAATTGTGGACCTGTCTTAACCTGATAAAATTAATTGGACCACAGTCTGTTGGGGTTGTTTGTTTAGTTAGTGATTTGATGAAGCTTGGGTAAGGTAACAATAAATTGTTTTGGGTTTTGGTGTGTGTGTGTGTGTGTGTGTGTGTGTGTGTGTGTGTGTGTGTGTGTTTTAAGAGAGAGTCTTGCTATATTATTCAGACTGGTCTTAAACACACCATGTAGCCTAGGCTGGCCTTGAACTCATGATGATCCTCCTGCCTCAGCCTCCTGAGTGCTGAGATTATAGGTATGTGCTATCATATCCAGTTTAATTTTTTTTTTTTAAGTGTGAGAAACTTGTTTAGGAAACTATGTGGGTTTACTGTGTGTGCGGTGTTGACATTCTTGTAGGTGGAATCTTGGAGGCAACTACCATTCCTCAGTGTGGGAGAACAAAGGGAAAGTATTCAATTATTAAAATTGAATTTTAAGGGCCTGGCGGGATGGCTCAGTGGTCTAAAGGGCCTGCTTGGGAAAGTTTGGGTGGCTTCAGGGACCGCGGTTCAATCCCCAATCCCTGGCACCACATGCTGCGCCAGCCCTGTCCTCGGGGCAGGCTGAGCCATCCATAAAAATGAGTGAATAAACAAAGGTTCTGAAGCAAAAATAAATAAATAAATAAATAAATAAATAAAATTTTTTAAAAAATGAAGTTTAGAGAGCTGAATCTCCAAGAAGCTCTTGATGTAGTTTCTGAATGAAAGCACTAATTGTTCAAAAGAATTGATTCTCAGGTGACCTTCTGCTCTGCCATACCCATCCTGTGCAACTTTCCTGATTCCCTGATTTTGCAATAGATCTGAGACATTAACAATCAGTTGTTAACAAGTCATTTCACTCCCACAAGCTACAGAGCAGCAGTTCTCAACCTGTGGGTCACGACCCCTGCGGGGTCCAACGACCAAAACACAGGGGTCACCTTAAAGCCCTTCCAAATCATAACTGTGGCAAAATTACAGTTTTGAAGTAGCCACCAAAATTACTTTTTGGTTTGGGGTCACCAAACATGAACTGTATTGCGGAGTCATGGCATTAGAAAGGTTGAGAACCAGGGGCCTGGCGGGATGGCTCAGTGCTCTAAAGCACCTGCTTGGGAATGCTTGGGCTGCTTCAGGGACCGCGGTTCTATCCCCGGCACCACATGCTGCGCCAGCCCTGCCCTTGGGGCAGTCTGAGCCGGCCATAAAAATGAGTGAATAAACAAATAAAGGTTCTGAAACAAGAAAAAAAAAATTCAGAAAGGTTGAGAACCACTGTCCAGAGGGATTGAAAAGAAAAAGGCTTTCTGGGATTTTCTTTAGCATACTTATGGAGTTATGCCTTAACTTTTCCTCTAGGGGGCAGTCATGGATCAACATTGGTATAGTCTTATTTATGTATGTATGTATGTATGTATGTATTTATTTATTTATTTTTGGTGGGACCAGGGTTCAAACTCATGGCCTTGCACTTGCCAGACAGGCACTTGTGCCACAGAGCTATCTCCCCAGCCCCTGGTATAGTATTTTTTAAAATTTCCCTAGAGTCAATTAAATGAAGGGCTCTTTAGGCATGCATTTTTGTATTTTACAGATTAGGAAATAGCAGCTTAGAAAAGCTAATTTGCTTAGTTTATGTGTGTTGCAAGCCTGGGGTTCTATCCTACATCTATTTGCCACCAAAGTCCAATACATTCTCTGTCTGTCTGTCTGTCTGTCTGTCTGTCTGTCTCCCTCTTCTCACCTTAATTTTCTTTCTCTTCCTCACAGAAGCCATACACTAAAGTGGCTATATGTACAATTCCGAGGTCAACCTGCTTGGCCAGAAAGCCTTGATCTATATGGGTGCCTGCAGGGCAAGATGGCATCAGTTAAATGATTCATATAAAAAGTAAATTCTCTGCCACCCTTACTGAAGTTTGGCTCTATCATTTACTTACAGTAGGACCAAAAGATGGTTACTTATTTGGTCCCTCCTTTCTACAAATGGGGTGACAAAGGACATTTTTGCTAATCAGTAAGCATATGCAGATGGACTTACTGTGTGGCTCTGAGCCTTAGTAGGTGATAAAATGCAGGTAAGAAAAGGACACCATTATCTTGGAGGCAGCAATCATAGGAAGCTAGCACCACTCTTTGGGCTGGGAAGACAAAGGGAAGGTATTTAAATGACTAAAATTCAAGGTTGCCTAAGAGGAGGGCTGCAGGGCAGCATCTCCAGTCTCAGCTGTTGCTGGAGTTTCTGAATGAAGCAGCTGAGTCTGGTCCGTGGGTGCTGGGGAAACGGCAAACTGGCTTCTGCCGTCTCTGCAGAAAGGAACTGCCCTGGCCAGGGTGAGGGAGGGCTGGTGGGTGATTTGACAAGCTCAGGAGGCTAGAAACTAGTCCCTTTCTTCTCCTTCAGCCTCATAATCTTCCTCTCCTGCCACAGACAGAACCTAATAGGAAGTTGCGCTGGCAAAGCAGAAATGTAGTTCAGAGTGCCTGCTCCAGCACAGTATAAACGCAAAGGTTGGAACTAATAGCCAACAGCTGAAACCAACTGGCACAATCCCTCATTTGGCTACTCCACATCCATTTGTCTTTTTTCACATATTTCACTTCCATATAATAAAAGCAACTCTTTTTGTCTGACATGACACTACCATCCTTCAAACAGAATATCTAATCCTGTCCTCAAAATAGGAGATGTGAAGTTTCAACAATCATTGTAATTCTTTAGGGAACATTCCTGTTATCCATGTCTAAAATATATTAATTATTCCTCAAATTTGGTCATAATCCTGACTATTCAGTTGAAATTGTATTTTCTTCTTCTTTTTATTTGTACTAGGAATTGAACTCAGGACCTTGTGCTTGCCACGCAGGAGCTTAAACCTCTGAGCCCCTGTCATTTTCTTCTTATAAGTACTCTATAATCATTCAAAATATTTATCTCACACTATAGTCCTGATCTATCTCATACCATAGTCCTGATAGTCATTATATGACTGCCATAATGACAAGTGGAACAATCATTTTTTTTCCTAAGGAAGTTTTATTATATGAATAATTGTGACATCACTACATTCCCAGGAAATCAAAGCTTCCTGTTTCCCATGGGCAAGTTCACCATTGAAGTCAAGCCCAAGAACACAATCCAGAAATGTTCAAGCCCAAGAACATAATCCAATGTCTAGAAATAACCTGTTTTTGAGACCTGTTTCCAGGAGCTACTCCTGCCAGCAGTTTCTCAATTAACCAGGGTCCAATCAGGAGACAGAACCTCACCAGTAATTTTTTTTTTTTTTTGTCTTTTTTGAGACAGTTCAGGCTGTCCTTGAGCTCACTTTTGTAGCCCAGGCTGGTCTCGAACTCGCACCAATCCTCCTGCCTCAGCCTCCCGAGTGTTGGGATTACAGGTGTGCGCCACCACGCCCAGCTCACCAGTAGTTTGAACAGAGAAAACATAAATAATTGCTAACTAGGTATAAGTAGTTAAAACAGTAATTAAAAGGGCAGTAAAACAACACCAATATATCACAGATGTAGGAATTTCATGAGGCACCTGAGGAAACAAAGAGGAGGTATTTGAATTATTAAAATTTATGAATTTAGAAAGCAGCTGAGGTGAAATGTAGACTTTTGGGGATAGCTCACTGCTTGGATGATGCTAGTCTTTGAAGCTGAAAAAGGGTACTGTGTGGTTGAAACCCAGACTCTTGGGGACCCACTACTACTGGCTGTTGCTGGTGTCTCTAAGAGACACATCATGATGTTGGCTCTGCCAACTGGTGGGAAATGCCAATGAGTCTCAGGTACAGCTACAAGAAACACTGTAGTTGCCAGGCGGTGGAACAGAAGCACTTTGAATGTGATGCTCACTAACATGTAAGCCATTGGAGAACCCACCAAAAGTTAAAAAGAGGAAGTGAGAGAAGCATGCATTTCCCCTGAGTATTAACTGCATTTTAATTTTTTATATGATGCTTTAATATCTTGAACCTTACTGACTCTAGATGGACTGTCCCTTCTTGGCTAGCTAACTCTAGGGACAAACAGATGACCCTAGAACCTACTTTTCCAACCAGAGCCTGCAACCCCCAGCTGCTTCCATCTGGAACTAGGCCATTGTCCACTTCCCATAGTAATCACCAGCCTCAAGTAGCAAATGAATGAGGATGGCCCCTGCACCCCAGAGCATGTTAAAATTATTCAGACCAGCCAATCCTGAGGCTGTTTACCTTGTCCTGCCCACTCCTCCAGGTGAAAGCCACAATGAAGGTTCTGGTCGCTGCACCTTCCCACGGCTGCTGCTCCCTCTGCTCCTGACTGATCTGATCTCCATGGACCCTCTGCTCCTGCCATAGAGTAGCTCTATTTCTAGGAAACTGCAAGGTGCTTCCCTCCTCCTTTGTGTCAGTCATTTCTGTGTCTGTACATCTTACCACACCTGATTAGAATATTTCCCAGCTGCCCTAAAACACCCCATGAAAGCCATTATGTTATAAGAGCCTAACACAACTAGTAGAGCAGAGATGTGGTTTTCAGAGTTCCAGCCCCAGCATCAAAAAGCAGATTATAGAAGGGAGGGTTTGAAGGATAATAGCTTAATCACTGGCACAGTGTGCAAGTTAGATAAGGCCCAAACTATTAAGGAGCTTATAATCCAAGACAAAATTGTTTATGAATAGGATGTCATAAACATCCTATGAATAGAAAGCATGTCTGTGAGGTATGACTCACAAGACCACCCACCGCATACAGAAGCCTGGTGGAGGGAGGGCTGGGTGCTATGCTACACTGCAGTGAAATCCAGAAAAACTCCAAGGATATAAAGGAGCCCACTATACAGATCACAGAGCCTCTTGAATATCTGAATGGAGTCACATGAACTTTTGAATATTGAGAAGAGTAAGTGCAACCATAAGAGAGAGTTTATACTCACTTTCAGGGACAGCAAAGAGGCCATGTGTTAATTTTGGGTGTCAATTTAGTCCAGCTATAGTACCTGGCTGTCAGGCCAAACACTAGTGATGCTATTGCTATCATGTACTTGTTTTGACTTTTGATGGGATCAACATTTAAATCAGTAGACTCTGAATAAAACAGATTAGGTTTTTTTTGTTTGTTTATTTATTTATTAGTTTTATGGCCAGCTCAGCCTGCCCTGAGGGCAGGGCTGGTGCAGCATGTGGTGCCTGGGATCGAACCACAGTCCCTGCAGCCGCCTAAGCTTTCCTAAGCAGGCGCTTTAGACCACTGAGCCATCCTGCCGAGCCCCCTAAAGCAGATTAGTTTTCATGGTGTAAATAGGCTTCATTCAATCAGTTGAAAGCTCTAAGAGTGAAGACTGAGGCCTCCCCAGAGGAGGAGGAATTCTGCCTCCACAATGAGGCATAAAAATTCTGCTCCAGTTTCCAGTCTTCTCAGTACAGACTACAAAATCAACTCTGGCCTCCATTTCCAGCCTGGCAGTCTGCTCTGCAGATGTTAGACTTGCCTCTTACCCAATCACATGGGCCAATTCTTTAAAATGGGTCTCTCTCTGCAGATAATAACCATCCCCTCAGTTCTTTGTCTCTAGAATGCTCAACTGGTACAAGTCAGGGGAGCAGAACAGAATGAATGACAGAGCAATGGAGTGAGAGCTAGAGATGGGACCAGAGGCAAGGCATGAAGTTCAGCTCTAGTACCTGGAGAAAAGTTTTTGCTTTTGGAAGATCACTCTGGCTTCTGGCTGGAGAATAGAGTCTACAGAAGCAGGAGTAGAGGAAGGCAAAGCAGTGTTCTGTTCTGGTTATTCAGGCAGGAGGTGATGGTAGTTGGAACCAGAGATGTGAAAGCTGCTGTCTTTATCCTGGGTAGTTGTGCACTTTTAAAATGTTTCCATGGCTCTGTATCTTTTAAGAAGAGCAAACCCTGCACAACTTAGTACAAGTGTTATAGTGCATAGATAGTGCACCACAGGAAAGGCCAGACTCTTTAGAAGCAAAAACAAGTGAGCAATTTGAGGATAAAGATAAGCTGATGATTTCTCCAAAGACCCAAGTTCCTCATAAAGATGGGCAATGCAGCAGTGCTGTCTGCCTCACCGTGGGCAAAGCAGCAGCAGTAAGCATTGCTCATGTTTCTCAAACATTGCTATTTTAGGAGGCTCATTTATCAAGGGTGACAATGGTGTCCTAATGAGCTTATACTGGAACCTATCTACTTGGGATTGAAGTTACTGCTTAGCACCTGCCAACTACTATGTTAACATTTCAATTTTTTAGCTGGGCGTGGTGGCATATGCTTGTAATCCCAGCACTCAGGAAGCTGATGCCAGAATATTGCTTGGAGTTCCAGGCCATCCTGAGCTACAAAAATGAGTTCAAGGCCAACCTGAACTGTATAATGAAACCCTGTCTCAAATACACACACACACACACACACACACACACATTCAATTTTTTTGGAAAGGTCTCACTAAACTGTCCTGGCCAGTCTCATCCCCACCTGCGAATTCTCTTTTCAGAATTCAGATTTCTCTCTCTCTCTCTCTCTCTCTCTCTCTCTCTCTCTCTCTCTCTCTCTCTCTCTCTCTCTCGCTCTCTCTCTCTCTCTCCTTTTATCTCTTTCTGTATCTACTGGTATTGGGGACTGACCCTGAGGCTCTCTGCATCCTAGGCACTGAGCTAAAATTTTATTGTTTTGTTTTGGGACAGGGTCTCACTAAATTACTGAGGAACTTGCAAACCTCCTGCTTCAGCCTCCTGAGAAGCTAGGCTTATGGGAGTGTGCCATCACACCTGGTACTTCTACTATACAGTTAATCTCTGTGTTGCTACCCTTTTTACATTTAATTTATTCTGTGACCATTTTCTTTCCTGTTCACTGTCCCTTATACCACACCCCACAGGCCTTATCCAAGCCTATCAATTGCCTTCCTTTTCTTTTCCCTTGGCCTCTGTTTTCCTGAAACTTGGTTATACCACTCAATAGAAAATGCAGTCATATTGCAATCAACAATCTGATGCCCAGAGTTCTGTCCTCTGTTTAGCCAGATGATGGCTAAAGTAATTTGGGTGTGGGACTTGGTGAAATAGAAATTACCACAGCCTTTCATGTTGCTATAAAACTTGCAACAATCTTCTCCTCAGGAATTTCTATCTTACTGTTTTCACTTTAGTGTCTTGGTTGCTTTTCTCTCAATGCTGAGACAAATATATTCAATGCCCAAAATAAGGAAGGAAAGGTTTCTTTAGCTCATATTTTCTGGAAATTTCAGTCCATACTCAACTGACTCAAAAGCAGGGTAGCCTGGCTGAGGGGGATTTTTTTTTTTT